>JASJOG010000492.1:0-143371 GCA_030142905.1 Heliopora coerulea
TGAGTTCTGTTTGCTTTGTTTTGGTATCAAATTCACCAGAGGGGAAAATAGAACAACAAATTTAGAAATTCTTCCAATGTTTGAGCGAGCACGTTTATAGAAACTTCTCCGAACGTTATAGAAATCTACGAAATTACTGCGCCAGAGTGACTCCCGCGCTCGGAGAATTTCGAAACTACGACAGATGGGTTTCTTAAAAGATTTTAGGACATGGAATGGTGGTAGAAACTGGATTTCAACAAGCCATGATAGGTATGTTGGGCATCGTCGCCTTCTAAGGACCGGAAGGTAAGGTCAAAGGGTACATCAACTACCACGAAATATTAACCGGTTGATCGAACGGAAGCAAGCCTTCTCCTTAATGTAAACATAATATAGTCTGGGATAGTACACAGACAGCTTGGTTTTGTTTCGATTGCTTCATGGTAGATATCGAAGTCGAATAGAAGACGGTTCAAGTCATAGAAACCGCGTAGAAAATATGAGCTATATTGCATAGGATGAGAAGCCAATTATTGGATACATGTAGCGCTATACATGGAAGACGCGTGGAATATAGTCCAATCTGTCTCGCATGCAAAAGTTTACAAAATTTGATTACAAGCGACACAGCAGGGATATTACCACAAACACCAGACAATTAGTAAAATTTAAAACTATCGATTCGTTAGAAAAATAAAAGACGCAATTCAAACTACTTGGTTAAAAACACCCTCGACTTTCGTAGTAAAATGACCCCAAGTAATTTGAAATAACTTGAGACGCATGTATAAGGGTACACTGCATGGCCCGTTAGCGAACGAACCAACTATTGGATCATGAAGTATGGAAATTTTTTCCAATCTCCCGACTTCGAACAATTTTCGCGGCGAAGAAAAATGCGACTAGCAAGCGAGTAGAATTGACAGGTCGAGTGAAACACCTATAAATAGACCACCCTGGAAGTATTCCTGATATGAAAGGAGTTATATCTAGCTTACCGAACGGAGCAGTCAAGCGACTCTTCCAGAGATTTCTCACCAACATTCTTTGATTTTGTTTCGTCCGATTCGTCGAGTACTGGTTGATCCGATGAGTCCGAAGACCTGTTTCCAGCAGGAGCCTCATTTGAACTGCTAGATTGAGGTATTTGGGGGGTCTTTGGAGACGAAATCTGGTTCGGGGTAGCTCCATTTTCTTCCTCGTCCCGATCGTCCATAGCTCATCCGCTCGAGTATTTAAAACGGGGCAAAGTTAATTAATCCATGGTTGGATGGGATTACCTGTGGCATACCAAGTCACACAAGTTTACTCCACCTAACTAGATTCCCTGCGATCAATGGAATACTCGTCGTGCGTTGATAACAAACCACATGGCTGAAGACAATCCTCTGAGAGCATGCGTTCATTTGCATAACAGGTCAACCAATCGTTAACCACCACCATTGTGTAACACACAGCCAATTGTATATTAGGTTAATTGTATGTACATATTATCTGTTTGTAACCCTCCGAAACCTAATACAACCAAAATCGATTTAACTACGTGCAATATGCACGCAAGGAGTATTTGATCATTTTTATCAATCTCACGCGATTTCACACGAAATCACTTTGTATGGAAGTTCAATTTTTGGTTTAAACTGGAGAATATTGCTCAAAATTACTGTAATCAGCTATCACAAATTTTCTTGCCCCACATCGAAAGTTGGAAGCGGAGATAACAGCTTAATTAGGAATAGATTCCTGTACTTTCTTATTTCATTAACTTCCGAGAACTGAACGTTACAATTACTGCCAGTCAAACATTGGAAGGGCTTCCCGGAAAGTGAAAGAAATAGTACGCGCCTTTTTCTGGCTTCAATTTACTGTTTTGGGGATTTTGAAAACGGGAATATTTTCCAGAAATAGGTTAAATGAGTGAAGCTTTTATTGAGCGTGTGGAATAGGCCAATAACGCACATTTCAAGATGCAACTTCAGTTAGAATTAGTATTCTCAAACTTTCAGTCATGTTAGACGAGGAGATTCGGCCGGGAAGATGAGGAAAAAAGACACTTCTTTGAATTAAAGGTGCTGTAGATGATTGGAATAAGCGTTACGATTTAAGGAAGTTAGCCGAATCGACGCCAAATTTCGGTAAAGAAGTTTGGGGAACCCTTTAAAAACTCGGCGAATTTCACCGCCTAAACTGGGAACAAAAAAATGGACGGCATTCAGCAACTCTCCCAATGGAAAAATCTTTGTAAATGTTCCGTTGAAAATTTTGTAGGAGGCTACACTCTTCAGATTTTAAACCGTTATGAAACTTATACTTATTCAATAAATAGCATGACTTCATGTGACGCATTTGTGTTATTTGATTAACACGGCACTTCTTTTTATCTTTTATGGAGTTTAATTCACATTGAGCCAGTGTACATGTTGAAGTTCGTTGGTTACATTCGGGTAGTCTTCAGCAAATTACGAGACTTTTGTGACATCTTTGATCATAATTTTTACGAATACTGAAGACTTTGAAATAATTGAAAAGTGTTGTTTTGCAATAAAAGGAGCAAATCTAAAGTCCCTCTTATCTTCTCTGACAACGACGTTTTAATCTTTAATAAAGATCTCAAAGTAACTGAAAACAAACTTTTGTCATCGTAATAACATAAGCAAATGATAATACCTTCTTGACTTCCTTGATAACGATGTCGAGCCATTCCTAATACCGAAGACCTATGTAGCTCAACTTTACTTAAACTCGACGACACGCCAGTGCGTAGAATACCCTTCATATGAACTATGAAAAATTATGCCACAAATAAAATAAACCGTTACATTTGATGGTGTTGTTTCACAGTAAGGACATTTTCAGTTGTCTAATATGAGGTTCTAGCGGTCAATAAACCTGTAATACCAAGTTTCCCTTCGCTCATTCATCCCGAATTTAGAGCTTCTGCTATCAAGGACAACAGACGTAATGATGATACTTGTTTTATTGTAAAAGTTTGGCACAACAAAATAATAAGGAAGTAAATAAATTCATGAACAAAATTATTTCATTGTCTACACTTCCTTTAATAAATTATATATTGGTCAAACTATGTTTCGTAAAAATGCAGACTATATTCAAAAGAAAATGAAAGGTATCGGCTCCATCTCGAAAAAACAATATCGCAGCTAATAGTGAAATCTGGGATATCTTGGAAAAACTAGATGTCTAGTGACTGTGAATACCACTGATAAGCAAGACAACTGGAAATCCTGGGATACTTCGGGCAACCAAGAGATAACTCAATTCACGTGAATAGGTTATGAATTTCAATTTATTACATAAAAAAGAAATCTACGCACACAAACTGAGTGGAATTATTGCCCTGTGAGTCATTTAAACTGGTTTTTTAGACTTCCTTCTTGAAACTGTCTATTCCAAGCAACTTTAATTTCGTTTCATTTCGTATGCTGCCTGGGAACATATTTCGGATTCGTTGGCCCACTTGTGGTCGTCCGAAGATAGAGTTGATCAGGAGGATGTCTGGCGAATATGAGACGAATGTCCGTATGTAAGTAAATGCGGCCAGATTTGGATGAGGCAAATCTGAGGAAAGATGATGTGATAAGGTATAAGATTCATTTTTAGAAAAAAATGTTGTTAACACGTGCGTGTACCTTATTTATATCTATCAAACTAAGTGGTGGTAGAAATGGGGTAGTATTGTATATTCAGAGAAAATAGTATAATGTAATAGGGTACAGTATTATGTTCTCTATATTGTATTTTGTGTATTATGCATATATATGACAGCATTTTGTGAAACGTCGTGCTGAAAAGCAGTTACCGATGAACTCTGAAGAGTGGAAGCTATGGAATATAATAAAATAATGGTGTATATATTGTACTTATACACCGTTAAACAAAAAAATATATACACACACTGTAAAACAAATAAAAAATAAACGACATAAAAACAAGTAGACAAATGAATAAATAAATAAATAAATAAGCAGCAGACAATTATCGGGCTTTTGGAAGAATTTTCACTAACCTCAAGTGAATGAGATAATGCAAATTATTGTGACTCTAGAATGAAATAAGCAATAACTAAGATAACTGCAAAGTTCAGTTCAATGTTGGAGACGAGATGGAGACGAGATTGGGAAAGGTAGGAAAGACCAGGGTGAAACGGAATCTGGAATGGTGGAAGGGGTTGGCTGGGCCCCCTGAAAAGGGAAGGGATGGATCAGAAAGAATGCGACGACATGAGATGAGATGCGATGGTTTACATAGTACGGAACAGGGTGGAATGAGATGGAATGTCACGGATCAAGTAGGATTCAACGTGATGGAATAAAGACGGTGAAGTTGGATGAAATGAGGGAAGATGGGCTGCGATGGGGTGAGATGGCGTGGGGTAGAGAAGGGATAGAATGAGACAGTGTAGGATGGTATGAGACGGGATGAAATGCAATGGGAGGCAAGCTAATGGGGTAGCATGGGTCAGGATGCGATGGGATGTGACGGCATGGGATCGCATTTGTTAGAATAGATCAGATGACTCAAAGAACATTCACCAAGAATTCTTTTTTAATTGTACTACGACAAGATTAAAACTCACCCTGTCAACCAAACTGTCCGACTCTACAAACGAAGTTGTCTTCTGACGTAAGAACGTTTGAAAATTTGGCTGCATGTCCGAGAAGTCATAAAGAACAACGAAGACTTTGACGACGGTTTGGTTCGGATTAAAAAGCGTCTGCAAAGAAAACGAAAATTTCGTAGGCGAGGGTAAACATTGAAGCAAAGCAGCATGACCCTCTCACGTCCTGCTGTCTCAAACTGTCTCAAATCCAGCAACTTTCTTGTATGGTGTGAATTAAAAACAGAGAAAACATCATAAATGGCAGATTCACCAGCATCACGTTTAAAAAGATAACAGTTTTAGCTCATCCATTACTCTACACAGTAAGGACCACCCGTTATGAGCCCTGTATTATTGCAGGAGGAAATTGTATAAAACAGAAAACCTGCAATGCTTGATAGAGTCAAACTTGACAACATGGTAAACTCCATTTAAAAACGCCTCTGAATTCAACTTTCAAAGATCAACGCAAACGCATCAGTGATAGTTCTATAACTTTATTTTTTTCCACGCCGTTCTCGTTCAGAACTAAAGTTGATCTCCATTTCTCATCAGTTAGTAAGGACAACTTGAGCAATCTCAGACGGCCACACTTTCTCTCTCAACGCATTCATCGTTTACTTTCACAGCATACGTTAATATTTCATGTTAATCATAGGATATCGTGAGAATCTCCATTGTACTTAAACTGGATTCAACAAGCATATTGTTCTCAGTTGACCCGATAGCTCAACTGGTAGAGCAGCGATCAGGAAACCCAAGGATGTGAGTTTGAATCCCGCTTGAGTCAACAGTTTGTTCAGTTGACTTCAGAAGAAGAGGATAATCATAAAATTTTCTCCTCACTTAACCCTAAGGATAATTCTAAACCAATGCCGAAATCCAGTTCGCATCTTATATATGAGCCCCCGGGTAAAATATAACATGGCGATATAATTGAAGCACGAAATACGAATGTTAAAACGTAATTTCTCGAGAAGCAATATACAGACCGCGCAAAACAGATTATAATGTCATGTATGATAATCGAAAGCCTATCAGTTAATGACTTTCAATTATTTCTCTGGGCTTCCTCTATCCTAGCGCAATACAAGATACAATAATTGTAACGATACCAGTTGAATGGTTCCTTTCTTGGGAACATGGTATCCTTTCCGAGAAAGCTCTGGTACATCTAAAGAAATATAACCCTGCAAAAGAAATTAAATTCTTGACAGGATTTGAGACAAGGTTTAGCGCTAATGAAAAGAAAACATTTTGCCGATTTAAGCCCTTCCTGATTCGAAGTACAATTCGAGAAACTTACCATATATGGTGAAGGTGCATTATCATCTGAAAGCTTAAAGAAATATGCTTGTACGGGAAGTGTGACGTGAGCAAGACATTTCTTGGAACTGCTAGCACCGAGTTCAGCAGTAAACCCCTGAAATATAATAGTAACAATATTAGTAATATTAATCATAATAATAGCATTGTCATCGTTGTTGTTGTAGTTGCTGCTGCTGCTGTTGTTGTTGTCGTTGCTGTCGTTGTTGTTGTCGTTACCGTTGTTGCTGTTGTTGTTGTTATTGTTATTGTTGCTGTAGCTGTTGTGGTTGCTGTTGTTATTATTATTGTTGTTGTTGCTGTTGTTGTTGCTGTTGTTGTTGCTGTTGTTGTTGCTGTTGTTGTTGTTGCTGTTGCTGTTGTTGCTGTTGTAGTTGTTGTTGCTGTTGTTGTTGCTGTTGTTGTTGCTGTTGTTGTTGTTGTTGTTGCTGTCGTTGTTGCTGTTGTAGTTGTTGTTGCTGTTGTTGTTGTTGTTGTTGCTGTTGCTGTTGTTGCTGTTGCTGTTGTTGCTGTCGTTGTTGTTGCTGTTGTTATTGTTGCTGTTGTCATTGTTGCTATTGTTGTTGTTGTTGTTGCTGCTGTTTTTGCTCTTGTTAATTTTGTTGCTGATGCTGTCGCTGACCTTGTTGTTGTTGCTCATGCCATTGCTATTGCTGTCGTTGTT
Source organism: Heliopora coerulea (assembly GCA_030142905.1). Classification (NCBI taxonomy): domain Eukaryota; kingdom Metazoa; phylum Cnidaria; class Anthozoa; order Scleralcyonacea; family Helioporidae; genus Heliopora; species Heliopora coerulea. The sequence goes on from JASJOG010000492.1 coordinate 6,594, forward strand.
TGCCGTAGCTTTAGTTGTCACAGCTGCTTCCACGTTAAATCAACCATAAATCCATGCAACAAGTAGGGAGGGATAATTTTCAATTTCGAATCTATAAATTTTAATCTCATCTGGGTCTCTTGGAGCAATCTCCAGGCTCCCTCTGCAAGTTTCGTAACGAGAAGACATGCCGCAGGATCTTCCTTCCGCGACTATACTAGTGTTGGAAAACTAGTTGATAGATATGGATACAATAACTTTGAATGATGGTGAAAAATAACATAATATCAAAGCTTAGTATGATTCTTAGTAAAGGTTAATAATTTCCCATAGTTTTACTCGCTTTCTAATTTCAACGGAGCAATAGATTGGAGAACGTAAACTCCAGGGGCCAGTCGTTCAAAGCACGATTAGCGCTAATCTTGGATTATTAGTTAATCTGTTGGGTTAACTTCTTTTACTTGGGTTGAATTATCTGATTCAAATTTCACAGCTTAAAACCTTTCTGTATACAACCAAAATCGGTTGAAAAAAATCCTATCTTTTCACCGCTGCATTATCGGAAAGTTGACCACAATGTTTTCGCTAATTCTGGATTAAGCTAATCACAATTGCTGATCACCTTCTCAACAACCAGGCCCAGTTCGCTAAAACGTTGCGGGAGAATGTAGGCCCCAATCCCCTATGGATTTACACCACTGGTTGGTGATATGTTTACGATTATCGTCATAAAGTTACCTCGACCACACCGTCTGGTAGCAACCGATCATTCAAAACAGATTCCTGTAAGACAAAACATCAGGCAGTTGAGAACTGCTTGCCATGGGTGAATCATGGAGGTTAAACGGTAACTTGATTTAACCCATAAACATATAAATATCCACATCCATATCCATACACCTATAAGCATCATGCAAGATGTATACTTCAATTTTCTCCGACGCTTCGGGGCTCGGCCCTTCATCAGGAAATACCCGTGGAAGAGTGCCTGGAAACATTGGAGAAGATTATTGAAATTGTTTGCTTGGTACAAGTGAATTTCCTTAAACTTTTGTATGTAAAAGGTTTGCGGTTATTACATATACACATACACATATACACCTATACAAATACACGTACATTGATATACACATAAATAGACATAGACACATACATAGACATAGATATATATATACACGTATATATATATATATATATATATATAAATGTAGCTGTTTGGTCTCTGAAGAGAAGAGTGCTCAATACAAAGGTGTAGAGCTTTGATAGTCTATTAAGTTAGAGCTTTGAGCAACTGTCGTTACACGGTGTTTCACGCTTACGCGATCATCAGACGACCGTCTGATGATCGCGTAAGCGTGAAACACCGTGTAACGACAGTTGCTCAAAGCTATAACTTAACAGACTATATATATATATATATATATATATACATATACATAGACATACACATAAACATATACATAGACATAGACATATACATTTAAACACAGTTTTTAAATACGTTGATACCATGGTGATTGGTAATTTAAGATAAAGTAAGAGAAAATGAAGAGGTATACACAGTTACCAAAGACTGTTGGATCGTTTAGCTCTTAAAAGAACTGTATGAAACTTAAAGAGGTAAAATTCTACGTAAAGAGTAAGCCTAAAACATTAGAAAAAAGCACGATGCATTTCGGCAGACCACTTATCAAGTGCTATACGTCTGCTAACTAAAGAAACAAATCACCTGTTTATATAGTCTAAAGAAAACCGATGACATCGACCCAACGTTATGTGGGAGGGTCAAAATAGGAATTTGTTTTCCAACTATCCCTATTTTGACCCTACCACATACCGTTGGGTCGATGTCATCAGTTTCCTTTAGACTATATAAGTAGGTGATTTGTTTCTTTAGTTAACAGACGTATAGCACTTGATAAGTGGTCTGCCGAAATGCATCGTGCTTTTTTCTAATTCTTTAGGCTTACTCTTTACGTAAAATTTTACCTCTTTAAGTTCATACAGTTCTTTTAAGAACATATACATTTACTCATACATACATATGCATACCGACATTTACATTGTCATCGTTACTATCATTGACATCATTATCATTATTACCATTGCCACCACCACCACCACCACCACCACCATCACCACCACCATCACCACCACCATCACCACCACCACCACCACCACCACCACAACTATCACCACCATCACCACCACCACCACCATCACCACCACCACCACCACCACAACTATCACCACCATCACCACCACCACCACCATCACCACAACCACCACCACCACTACCATCACCACCACCATCACCACCACCACCACAACTATCACCACCATCACCACCACCACCACCATCACCACAACCACCACCACTACCATCACCACCACCATCACCACCATCACCACCACCACTACCATCACCACCACCACAACCACCACCACCACCACCATCACCACAACCACCACCACCACTACCATCACCACCACCATCACCACCATCACCACCACCACCACCACAACTATCACCACCACCACCACCATCACCACCATCACCACCATCACCACAACCACCACCACCACTACCATCACCACCACCATCACCACCATCACCACCATAAACTATCTTACCTCGAAATTGCCCAGTAAACTTTGCGTGGTCAATGCCGGGGCACTTTTACTGAGAACGTTGGACAAACTGTGAAGGTCAAACACATTGCAAGGAGGACTGTAAAAAACCAACAAAGCGATACATTAGGCTAAGGTCGTTTGCCTTCTTCACTCATCGTGGATTTATAAAGTAAAAAGGAACGAATCGTGGGAAAAGGCACTGAGTGAATTACTCACATGCACACACACACTCACATACATACACACACATACAAACACATACATACACATACACACATACATACACACATACATACACACACGTACACATACATACACATACATACACACACACACACACATACATACTCTGAACAAACTTGATTTTCAGTCCCCATACCCAAGCTCCACTCAGGGGCACCTTGTGTGAACAAGGCCTTCGACTAAGGACAGACGACTAAAGACAGACGGCCAGTTTGTTTGTGGTGTGCCAAAACACTAGAGTTAGAGGTGTAAACAACAAACACCACAAACAGACAGGCCACCCCATTTCAATTGATAACTTTTCAATTCTCAGCACCTCCTCTTCCAACTTTGAACTTCTTCTCAAGGAAAGTCTGCTAATAAAGAAGTTTAACCCATCTCTCAACGCTAAAATTACATCTGTTTCATTAACATTATTCTAATCTCATGTCCTCATGTTAGCTGCATCTTCTTACCTTATCCCCTTACTAACTCACTCACCACTCATTATCTCATCGTCCACCTCATTAACACGTTAATCCTTTCTTACTCCTAATTACTCCCTGTCATTGTTAATAGTTAGCATATATTCCAAACAACTGTGTATATATTCCTCGCTCTGAAGATGTCGCAAGACTAGGCATTGATATTCTTAACAAGATTAACTAGACTTGCTTGATTTTGACCATTTTGACTTCAGACTGGAGTTGAGACTTCTTCATGATCAAAAAAGTATCTGAAGGTTTCCGTTCGGATTTAGATACTGTGAGCCAAACACGCAGTATGCTGAAAGCCTCGAGTAAAAACTTAAAAAACCTGAAACGCTTGGCGACTTTTTTCAGCTTCGCAAAGACCGAGAAACATCCAAGACTGTGGTAATCAAGGATAGACATCAAGTATAGCCTTCCTAATTTTATATCTTTGATTGATAGCTGGTGCATCCATGCTCTGTGCGGCAGTACTTTATGAGGTCCGGCTCATTTAACAATCTCTTGACTCCTATACTCACGCAGTTGCTTTGGATAACTGGAACATGGTTTAAGACGGTAGATCCTTCCCTATGAATACCTCAGTGTAACGTGTATTTACCTTTGAATATCGTCCATTGTGCTCACCCCTCGAGTTTTCCTGAACGGTGCCTGGAAAATGATGAAGAGAGAGGTATTGCATACAGCTGTTAAAATACCGCTTATTCCTCCACTTATCCAGTTTATATACACAACATTACCATCCATAACTATAGATACATAGCACTACTATATCAACCAGGTTTTAACGGCATTTTTTGTATTTTAGCGATTTTACCTGAACGTATATACAGGCACACCTATTGACCGTGATGTTTATATAAATTTTGGATGGACTGGCTAACCATCAGCAACGTTGTGCTGACCAGTCCCAACTGGGCGAAGCAGTTGTCCACAGTTGCTGATGAAAGCCAGGCATTGCAATAGTATAAAATAAAAATGGAGTCCTGCGTAGGCAGTGTGGAAATCGAAGTGAAATAATCAGAAAGGTTTGAGTGCTGCCGAAATGTGAGAGTAGTTATCTAACGTTTCGAGCGAAGGCTCTTTCTCTCTGACGAAGGGCCTTCGCTCGAAACGTTAGATAACTACTCTCACATTTCCGCAGTACTCAAACCTTTCTGATCATTCCAATAGTAGCTGTTCTGACCAGTTAAACTGCATAATTTTGACTGAGTGCAAAAGACATTACACCATTTATGTGAGTGTTACATCGTTCAAATATCACGTTAATGACAGGATCAAAGACTGACCGGACTAGAAGACATGGGGAGTCGAGTATTAGGATGAAACACGGGTAGAGTGCCAGTCGAGGCATGTCTGAAGTGATGTCTGGTGGCCAATGGTGTGGGATATGAAATAGTCGTCTTCTTATCGGTAAAAACATCATCCTGTTAAAGGTGAAAAGGAATAAGGTCAATATCAGGAATAAGACTTCCCAAAATTAAAAAGGTTTTTTAATTTCCGTTGGCATCTTCAACAGAAGACCTGATTCATTCCAAAGTAAGTTGATTGTTCGGCTTGAGCAACACTATCAGTTATCGAGTACTCTTTTTCAAGAAACGCTTTCAAAATTTTTCTGGAAATAACATAATACAAAATCAGGTATTCAAAATCTGAACTTCGTTGTTGAGATGTACAAACTTGTGTCACATGTTAATGACGTCACTTTGACGTCACGCTGCATGACGATTCCTCAGGAAACCATGTACGCATTCGAGATTAATGAAAGGAATAATTGAAAATTGCGCATGTGGATGTAGGTATCCCATGATACTAGTCATATCAAGTTTTGATCGTTTTTATTGAATAATTTAAAAGATATACATGATTTCAAAATTAGTCATCACGCAGTGTGACGTCAGAATTACGTCATGTACACATCAAACAAACTTTAATACCTCAAAAGCAAAATGATGAACGGAAGAAGTGAAAAAGCCAATCTTGATAACTTCAAAAATGCTTCCAAATAAGAGAATTTCTTTTGGGCTTCATTTTCACACCACATGTGTTTTGACACGTGTTATTTACAACATGAGTGGCGGAGTTGTAAATGATACACAAGCAAGTACGAGCCGAAGGTGAGTGACTGCATGTGACTGCATGACACGAATATTGACAAGTATTTATAACTCGTAAATATGTAAACATTACTATTCTTCAAAATTGTGAAGATTCCAACGATTTTAGTCGAGAAAATAGCGTGAGAAGTTCATGTAAGTAAGTGATTGTATCACGTGATGCAACACGTGTGGTTTTATCTCGTTTCCAATTGAAAAAGCTTTAAATTCTTCGGGGCCTTTTCTTGATAAATTATAAAGTATTATAATAACTCTTACAATATTGTTCACTTTTGTTTGTTATAGCTTTAATTAGCGTCTGAACCATGGTGAATGGTCCGATCAGAAATCTAAGTGAGTTCCAAAAGGACTATAGCTATAAACAATGATACGGAAACAAGGGAAAACCTCCCCATCAAGTGCTACGTCTGCTAACGTGGCAATTAGTTCCAAGAGAGATCTATCGAAATGCATAGTGCTTTTAAGTTTGAAATTTCTCTTGCTTCTGTGCCATTATTTATAGCTACAGTTCTTTTAGAACTAACTCAAATTTCCGCTCAAACAATTCACCGTGGTTCAGACGCTACGTAAAGCTTTGTCTGTTAGAGATCTCCAACAAACCTTTTTAGTTCGTACTCTCTCTTTAGTTTCGGTGAATTCGCTAGTTGTCCTTTGGTCGCCACCACTATATGGACTTTCCGGAGACAAACAGTTCCACAATTTCTCATTTATCTTTCTTTTGTACTCCTTCTCAATTACATGTCTCATTCCAGGAAGAACTTCCTCAATACCTTTTCTCACTCCAGGCAAAACCGGATCCTTTTTAGTCACCGGCCAATCTTCACTTAAATTCCCTTGAAGCTCATCTGCTCGAGAACCAGCAAGCTTGGAAGTTCTTCGCTCGTCGAGAAGACAAAACTCGTTCTGCTCTAGTGAAGAACGATCAGGTCTCAATTTCGAATATTCTTTTAAACCATGTGGTAAATTAGATAAATTATTTGATTGAGTTTGAGAAAAATTTCCATAACTAGCGCAATTATTGTCTATGAAACTCATCGAATTTCTATGAAAATTGTCTTCAGTTGTATTCGAATTCGACAACCCGAGCTGGGACTCGCATTTGTAGCAAACACTGCCCGTAACTTTCTGAGCGGAAAAAGTTCTAAAATTCGCTCTATCATCATGTTTACAACGGTCAGAACTCAGGATAAGCTTTTTTGTCGTCCTTGATGTCAATGGTTTGGATACCCGTCCGTTCTTACCGCATTCTATATCGTCAGAAGCGCTAATACTAGTATTATGCGCTTCGTTATAGCATTTCTCGTTGGAACGCGAATTATCCGTCCTGGTATCTGACTGTGACAATCCGACGTCCACCTCACCTTTGTTGAAATCAACAGATTTGCGAGTGGACAAAGGTCTACAGCTTCTACTGTTGCCATTCTTCACTGTTTCATCTAATGCAGCACATCCTACGACAGCTGTAGCCAGCATTTCACCAAAAGATTCTCCATTATCGTGTTCACTAAATTCAACATCTTGCCGAGGAAGTAAACTTCCATAATTTTTGTTACCATCACCTTCCAAACAGTCTAAACTCACGACAGACGTTGGCTGCGCTGTAGTCAAACTCGACGTGGTTCCGAGCCCAGGTTTACTAACCGGGTTCAGTTTCGCCTGGTCGGTTCTGGTAGAAGCTACGGACGACCTTAGACCCGCTTTCTTACAGTAACTAGGCTCCGGAAATTTGAGCTTTCTTACAGCATTCGTGCCAACAGAATCCCGCCCAATCTCCCTTTCAAAACAGGCTTTGCTTGGTGTAGGATATGCTAACTTCTTCCCAGACGAGACTTCGTTGTCTTTTGAAGTCCTCTTCGGCGTTCCTGTTCGCGGATCAGCCAAGACCCAGGCATACGTTGGAAGGTCTTTGGAGATGTCAGATCGTGGTAAAGAATGTAAAGAAATGAAGAGCTCTTGGAACGAAGTGATTTTAACACGCGGAAATTGGTGGAATTCGGGCGGTCTGCAATATCTGTGTAGTGGTGCTTTGCTTTGGCATCGGCATAACCTTCGTTTAAGGAGAGAATGAAAAACAAGAAACATGAAAATCCGTGAGTTGTGGGCAGAGTTGTTAAAAACCTGAATAAAACAAAGACTTTGTCGTGGTGACAAATTTCAGTATCGCTTTGAAAAACGTCTTAACCATGGTGAATAGTTATACAAGACAGTTCTGAAAAGAACTTGTATAACCATTCACCATGGTTAAAACGTTTTTCAAAGCGATACCGAAAAACCTGACTGTTTTTAAAAAACTCAGTGATTGGCTCAACTGGTGTCAGTAGTGTACTTCAAACTGAAAAATTGTCGTAGGCGATTCGGAGCTCTTTTTTTTCACCACTAAAAAGGTAACCCATTGTCATTCTGACTGGTAATACTATCTTTATTCGCCGGTAAAAAAAAGTTTTATCCACAGGCTATTACGGCAAGAAAAGGCGCGGAAAATAATCAGCAGCACACTCGAGGGAGGGGGGGAACTTAGGGGGTTTAAACCCCTCGCTTAGCAGCCACAAAAATGATTTCTATTTGCGTCTACGAAAAAAACAAAAATGTTACGTAAAATTAAAAGCAAACTGCGTGAAGCACACGATACCTCTATCAGACGACCATGAAATGTTATAGTTTCTCCATCACCTTACAAGTGAGTTTGGTACAAGGAGTACAAACCCATAATGCTGGAATTCGTGTGGTAGAGAGTTTAAAATTTGAAATGTTCTTGGGGGAGCATGCCTCAAGAGCCCCCCTGGACGATGCTCATTTCACATTCTAATCCTTGATAACAACTGAGGCGTTCTCTGACCAAAATATTTTATTACTAAGAGCTTTCAACTGGTTTTCAATCTTGGTCAGAGAACGCCTCAGTTGTTACCATCAATAATCCTGACCGCACATCTTCAATTTATTCTAATCCTTCCTTAGAAAAATTCTGGGTGCGCTGTTGGAAAAAAATGTACCAAGTACAAGGGTGATGAGCCTGCAGATCATCTCACCAGATTAGAGTTAAAGAGCCATAAAATTGAAAAGATCAAGAATAAAAAAAACAGGAAATCCTACATTTGGAGTGAAGGCTTTTAATAATTTATTTTGGATAGGGATTGGGATTAAGAGTAAGGTTAAGATTAGTGATAGGTTTGGGGTTATGATTGAGTTTGGATATGGTTTGCTTATGGCAGATCATTTACCCATGAACATGTGTTTCATCACAAGGGATACTTGTATTGTTAGCTATGATGCCGGCTGTAATGGTTATTTGAAATCTGGGTAAGGTGAGATGGCAAGGGAAGGTACAGTAAGGAAAGGCGAGGTGAGGTGAGATAAGGTAAAGTGATGTAAGATGAGGTGAAGTGATGTAAAGTGAGGTGAGCCGAGATGAGTTAAGACAAGATAAGGTAAGGTAACGTAAGGTAAGGTGAGCTGAGGTGAGGTAAGGTGAGGTAAGGTAAGGTGAGGTGAGGTGAGGTAAGGTGAGGTGAGGTGAGGTAAGGTGAGGTAAGGTAAGGTGAGGTGAGGTGAGGTAAGGTGAGGTAAGGTAAGGTAAGGTGAGGTGAGGTAAGGTGAGGTAAGGTAAGGTGAGGTGAGGTGAGGTAAAGGTGAGGTAAGGTGAGGTAAGGTGAGGTAAGGTAAGGTGAGGTGAGGTAAGGTAAGGTAAGGAAAGGTAAGGTAAGGTAAGGTAAGGTAAGGTAAGGTAAGGTAAGGTAAGGTAAGGTAAGGTAAGGTAAGGTAAGCTAAGGTAAGGTAAGCTAAGGTAAGGTGAGGTGAGGTAAGGTAAGGTGAGGTAAGGTAAGGTAAGGTGAGGTGAGGTGAGGTGAGGTAAGGTAAGGTAAGGTAAGGTAAGGTAAGGTGAGGTGAGGTGAGGTAACATAAGGTGAGCTGAGGTAAGCTAATGTGAGGTGAGGTAAGTTGAAATAAGGTAAGGTAAGGTGAGATAAGGTTAGGTGAGGTGAAGTGAGGTAAGGTGAGGTAAGTTAACATGAAGCAAGGGGAGATGAGGTGAGGTGAAACGAAGTGAAGTGAGGTTAGGTGAAGTAAGGCAAAGTACGGTGGAGTATGGTAATATAAAAACCAGGCTTATGAGATAGGAACTGTATTTTGTAGCACTAACCCATCCATTGTGTATACATCATACAATGATAAATAGTTCAAGCTTGAAATACTGTATAAACCATCTTCCCAGCCACTTTGATAATTAATATATACCTTACCTCACCTTATGCACACCTGAGACTCTTTAATGCATCAAAAAGTTGAGATTGAATGGCCCACTTGAAGTAAAAGTACTTAGATTTTGATCCAAATAGACAAAGGTTTATGAACCACTGGGTTGGAACACTTCTGTGGCAATCAGCAGGTGATAGGTTCCATTCACACCATGAGCTCTGAAAACTTTCCTCACTATTCTAGAACCTCATAGCATTTGTACCATCTCTTCACATCTGGATGCTCAATGGCACTTTTTAAGAAGTATAGTCATGTAGGTTGGAGTCCTAAGTTGCCATGCCTCCCCTTGCCAACTGCATGGCTTGATTAGAATGATTCACGAGAATCATTTAGATCACCAGGCTTTGGATAAACCAGGCATTCATGCCTTAAACAATCAGCTGTTGGCACCCACAATTTAATGTACTTGCTATGCCATAGTTATTCTATGTTCATCAACATACCTGAAGTAGATATGCTTGGGAAATTCTGCCTTTGTAAGGTTAAGCCAAGCACTGAGTTGGGAGAAGTACAGCTTTGATTTTATTGCTTGTATCAACATCTTTTCTGTACAGTGGAAGCCAGTTTCAGAGCTGCTGAAGTAACAAGACAATATGAGTTAAGTTTCTAATGTATTATTGGTCAGTAAAGAGAATAAAAATTGATATAAGAATAGACATTTAGTTTTTATGGTGCTCACACACTTAATTCAAACAATGACGTGAATCATCAACAAAAAGTTGCATTTAACACACTGTTCTGTTATGACAATTCTTTGTAGGAATTCACCTTTTAACATGATTATAATATTATATAAACTTGACTTAAGTAAGGGAATCCCAGATGTATTCTGCCACTATAAAGTAGCAGCTATTGGTCTTAAATTATTTGAGGAAATAGACACCCTTGATAATGTAATCAAGTTAGTCCAGAATGAGATTGGGTTCATATTAGGTAATGTGCATTAAGAGGTTTACCTGCTTTGTTTTATTTCAAAATGCCATTGTTCTATCAACAAGTAACCATTGTGGCCATCCATTGCATCTTCTTCATGAAACTGCTCATCACGATGCAGCCAAACTTCAATATACATCACTTCACAAGACTTCCACAACATTAAAAAATCCCCCTGATATGTGACACAAACATAGAGAGAAGATATTAGTATTATAAATATGATAATCGTGACAGTAAAATAATATAAAAGAAACACTGCATGTATCAGTACCTTGTCATAATGTACAGAGATATCACCACGAATGGATCTATTTTCATTGCTTTGTACATCTTGTGGAATTCGTCCTTTTAGAATCAGCATTCCTAGTTGAATAATGATGTTTTCTGGACCAACCTCATATTCTATCATGGTAAATGCAACTAAGAATTAGGACAGTGGACTACACAGATTATGCAACAACAATTTGAGAATTTTCCAAGAAAAAGATGTCTCCTCTCTCCAACTTACAATAAATAAACAAAGTATAATTTTCCAAACTCAGCTTTCCCAGTTCCAAAATGAATTTATCTCAAAAAGGAAGAGAAGCCTGGGGGATGATGGATTAATTTTTAGAGTTGAGCAATTTTTAAAGTTAAAAACTTTAAACTTGTGAATTTAGTCTGATATTGTAGCTGTTGTAAGTATTCACCTTCATCTTACATTTGGTGTACCGTAGTCAATATCAATTTTCATGTTCCTCTGTTATATATTGTGGGAGTTTGGGGCAGTGTTTAACAAGAAAATCAAAACTTGAACAGCACTGAAAATTCCTTTTTAGAGCTCTAAAAATTTAAAAATTTCCTGAAGGAGAATGAGCTCCCATCTGAAAATGGGTGGTATACTTTCCATCCTGATGTGGCCTGCCCCACGTCACATCCTGGATCCACTACCATTCACTGGTAAGGGGTGAATTAAAGGAAGACACAATGGGCATGTGCCAGGGATTGCATGTCTGTGAAGGGCCCCATGGTTGCCCTTGAGAGGCCCATTGCTTTCCAAAGGTCTTGTGATTAGGAAAGATATAAAACTGCATTTTTTGGGGTTCTGTGCCTTTAAACCTTTCTTTATGGACCACATACTGTTGTTTGTTTGCTTTTTTTTTGCTTACGAAGTTCCCATCACAAGCCTGTTCTTTCTTACTGTCATTTTCACTGGAGAATGCTTGGTGAAATTTCAATCACTTACAAATGTGCCAGAAGCTCTGCATTCCTTTAATCCCTGTCACTAGTACCATAGGCAACCCTGCTGAGGGCTACAATGGTAACATAAAAAGCAGGTCTAACTACTTGCATAGTTGACGTTTATATTAAATTTACACTACAAGTAATGTGTTATGACATTTGGTCCTTATTGCTACGTTTAAACTGTTATTAATATATTAATAACTTTATTTATCTGACTAGAAAGGCAGAGATTCATTAGTTTAAAAACTGTTGAATGGACTAGTTCTTACCACATAAATACTGCTGCAAAGAGAGCGAGTCTAAGTTAAAATATTTCAAAATTATTATAAAATGATTGGCACCATAAACAGGGAATGGTTGAACAATATCTTCCGCAAAAGCATGATGAATATCACGAACTGCGTAAAATTGACAAGAAATGTCCATAAAATCAACATTCTACCGTTGTTTCACCCTCAGGAAATCAGTGAATACTGTCTCCCAACAACGTAGACCAAACTGAGTTGAAAATCTGATGACATAATTCGTTGTTTCGTGTGCTGTATGGCTCCAAGTACTATGTAACCTGTAAATACTTTCCAATATCAGAACCTAATCCCAACAAAATTTCCTACCATTTACTTTAAACTTACGGATACCCTGTGCACTAAACTTCAGAGTCAACCACATCATGTATAAACGGTAACAACCACAGACAGACGATAATGAAACTGATACAAAATATCTAACTGGTTAGAATATCTGGTCATGGAAAAATTTTCTCATACCTTCGCTAGGTTTCATTTTTGCTATAAGACAGAACAATCTCGTTTAATGTATGTACTGTAGGTGTTGGCCATTGTCCGTGAAAAACAGTGAACGTGGAAGGGTTTCAACACTGAATTTCCACTTTTTTACATTAATTGCTTCAGCTTTCTTTGGTTTTATTTTTGTCGCCAAGCCAAAGTTCCAAAATAAACTTTGACTAGTTATTCCTCGCATCTGATTGGTTATTGAAGAGATAATTATTCTCGTACGTCACATTTTAGATACGGTTTCCACCAATGACGTCACAGTATTAAGTAACCTTTGACCTTCGGCAATTTAAACGTGCACTTAATTTGATGATACTTAATGTTCCTCACATCCATGAAACTTTGCATGATAAAAATTATTACAAGTTCAAGAATTGTAGTACACCACCTACCATGCAGTCTATTCACAAACGGTATCTCATTAAGTTTGCTTTTATGGGCATACCAATTAGCTTCCCCTTTGTCGTTGCACCAGAAATTCTGTAACATTTCTTCTTCTAACAAGTGGTTAAGAAGGGGCCAATTACTTGCCTTGCATGCAAAATATATTAAGATCCAAATATGGTATGACTTGACAGGAGAAGATTGGTTTTTATACTTTCTACGTGGACGAGAAAAGAATGGTCAAATGGGGCTATCATTGAAGACAAACCCTCCACAACAAACATTCTATCACATCACCACGACACTGGCCATCCCACTACATCAGATGATTTCACTATCCTCTCTCACTCCTCTTCATCTATCACTCATGAACTCCTCATCAGAGAAAGCTTACTCATTCACAAACTCAATCCTACCCTCAACTCTCAATCAAGCTCAATTCCTCTTTCTTTATTCTGATTGCCTTTACCCTCTTCAATACCTCTAACATCTCATCACTTTCTATTTCCTCTCAAATGCCAAATTTATGCTAATTAGCTATGTAATAATATTTTAGTGATTGTCTCATCATGTTATGTCTCATTCTGATGATATTGCGTCTTAAGCAACAAAACGTTAGATCTTAATAAACCTTTTGACACAAATATGCCTGTCTTAAGAATTTTTTGCTGGGCCTTGATTTTCATCATTCGAATATGTTTTCCACCTGGTTCTTCAATTACGTCGATTCTGAAGACAAAAATATGCTGGCAAGTGAAGCATTACTTCCCCTTGTCTTTGATGACTCACTTCTAAATAAGTCAGCAAAGTATACTTCTAGAAAATAGAACTTATTTATAGTGACTTATTTGTTTTAATGGGTTCTGAAGGAAAACAACTTTTTCAATCAAGTCTGAAATGGTCATTCATTGATTCAATCTAACCAATCTGATTTGATCTAGTTCAGGTCTGATTGTAGAACTATGGTTTTCAAGGAGGACAATGTTATTCTTAATTTCTGGGTAACTAATTGCACAGAACATTTCCAAAATTAGCCAAAACTGGCAGTAAAATTGCATTTAGATATTCTTTGGGAAAATAATCCAGAGATACAGATTATTTTTAAACAATGAAAGTTTTGATAAAAGACTGGAGATTACTCATAACACAACATTTGTGCTTGTCTGTTTAATGTTTAATTACAATATGAACATCAACACATTATTTATTGATAAATCACTGTTGCTTTCTTCTGAAGGAGCAACCTGCATGAAAAAAAAAGGAAGTATGAGTAAACAGAATATCCTATGTCTTTCTAGGTTCATCACAAAAATAATTATATCATGACCAGTTATGGATACGTGTACAGTATCACATTTGTAGATAGACTTTAAAATTGACTTCCTCACTATAGTTCATGTATTCACAATTGCATCAGGACACACAACCAAAGAGCAATGATTCACTAAAAGTGAAAAGTTCAAAGGTTGGTAACTATCATGACTGATCTCAAAGAATTCCAACATTTAGAGCAAAAGCTCTTTGTCTGAGAAAGAGATGTGTTCCTTCCTTTCTCTGATGACTGACCTTTGCTGGAAATTCTTTGAGATCAGTCATGGCCGTTTCCAATGTAACACTTACATAACACTATCCATGCAGTATCCTGTTTTATATCTATGATTCACTTTGTAATGTTGTAAGTTTCCTCACAAACACTAAGATCTTGTTATAGAAATTAACATCTCACAGTACCAAGCAAATTATCAAAATATAACATAATAAAACATAATATATGTTAATTTAGTGATACTCAATGTTTTGAATGAGTTACACTTGAAATTAAGTTATAATGCTATGATGCAATTCCTTGTTTCACATCATAATGAAAAACCTTTGCAAACTGTAAAAATACATATCAGTTTTATAAGTATGAATAGCAAATTTAAGCTCAGATGATGTGTTAGACACAGGCACAATGGATTCCATACAAGGAATTTAATTTACTTAAATAAGAACATAGAGAATTCCCATAACCCACATGCAAAGTTAGCAGAAAATATAACTACTTTGCTAAATATTACAAACCTTCAGTCAATCTTGCCCTTCCTCCTGTTGGTTGGCACAGCACTGTTGAGCAGCTCACACAAAGAACAACTGTCTGAGCATGGCTGAATACAGTAGTGATCTTGTAACAACCTAACAAAAACAAAAAAAACAAAACAGAGTTTTTATGGAAAAAATCATCATAGCAGACCCACTCTTTCCTTGCTATGCTTTGAAATAACAATCAGCCAGAAAGTATAATGAACATTTACGAACAGAGTAGATTTTAACTTAACATCATAGAGTTGGGTGGTATTGAAATTTCAATACCAGTGACAGTATTTAATGAAGTGTGTGATGTGCAGTTGATGCTTGATAAGGCTGATAGCCAAAGATTGAAGCATGCAATGAAAAATAGTAAGTCAAAACTGAATTCCAGTTGTTGGGAGTTTACTTTAAACATAAACCAGTATCGAATATTATATATTTCAACTTCATATTCAAAACTACTAACAAGATTTTCAGTCTTTTGCAGCAGTCTGATGGGAACCACAAAATGCATTATTGCAGTGCAGTGATTTATCTTTGAAATTGTCATGATTGCTGAAAGTAACTTAATAGTCTTAAGACTAAGCATTCTTTTTTATACGATCAGTTGCACTGTTGCAATTGTTAAGTTTACTTTTTAACGATCTAATTGACATGACAAATTTTTTATGTATTTCAGTGAAGCGTGTAGAAGTTTGGAAGAATTCAAAATAACATTGATAATATGGAAACAGTATTCCCTCTGGGTCCTCAGTCTCCTAAGTCAGTCAACTCACGTGTGTTTCTATAAGTATAACTGTATGGAACATGGAAGTGCAAAAAATCTTTTATTGCATTTAAACTTGCAGAAATAGTAATGAGCAATACGAGCATATTGTATACACAACAACACAAGCATGTCTAATTTCTTTGGTAAATAGCTAATCAGGCAATGTCACAATGTCAATGGAATGGTAGGGCTATTAAAGTTGCTTAAACAGTTAAACTAGAAGTTCTTTGCTAAAAACACAAGCATGTCTAATTTCTCCGGTTTCAGCAAAGTACGTTTCTTCGAACAAATGTTTCCGGACGTACTAAATAGTCTCTCTGAAGCAGAGCTGGATGCACAAATACACAATAGCGAGCTTGCCTAAAATTGGATAAGTAGAAAAATTAACCTTCCACCAATCTAGTGGATTTGACTCTGGGTCTGGCTTAACAACTTTCAAGTACTGTTCAATTTCATCTTGTACCATGCTTTCTGGAGAACATGTGACAGGGTTTACTGCATTTTCTTGTTGCTTAGAAGCTTTCAACCAGCTGCCAAGTTTCCTTTTCTTGCAAGGATGTTCACAATTGCTTTGTTGCTTTTCATCCCTGTCATTACTACTGACTGATGGAATGGAACTGGAAGATGTGGCTTCTGATGTGCTTTCAAGTTCAACCCCTTCTCTGGCTAGTCTGTCCTTCACTTTTGCCACATCGAGACGTGTGGAAATGTACTCGGTGATGAACTGGGAATCAAGAAAGCACAACACATTCAGTAGCTCGCTGGTATCAAGGGGTGAATACTTCTCCTCAAGATAAGTGCAAATGTGTTCTTTGATGTTTTTCATGAGCTGTGTGTTGTTCTCTGCCTCAACCAATACTTGTTCCTGAAGAATGTGCAATATTGGTAGGATGCAGGACACGGTTACAAAATTCTCAGCTGAAAGCTTATCAGTAAAATCAGCGAGTGGTCCTAGAGCAGCCTGAATTGATTGAAGAACATCAATGTCCTGCCACGTTGGTACAAGGTGTGAAGTCTTTCAATCATCACTTAAGACTTTGTGGATGGCCTCCTGTTGCTCCAGCACTCTTGATACCATCTTTTGCAATGAACCCCACCTTGTAGCACAGTCTGTAACAAGAAAATGCTGAGGCAACCCCAGCTCTTGCTGAATTTGCATCATGTCTTGCTTTTTCTTCGAACTATAAGAGAATGTGGCAGCAAGCTTCCTGCAAACTCCGAGTGCTTGACTAACCCGTGCATCATCCCTAAGACTTTTCCCAACTGCCAAGTGGAGATTGTGACAAAAGCAAGAAAGGCAAGGCCAGCCAAGGCAACTCTCAGCAGCATATACAATATTTGATCTGTTGTCTGTGGTTAGGAATACCTAAAACATTTAATAGAGAACAATTTGGCAGAGTAAAGTGAAGTACTGTACATAACTAAATGAACGGACCAAACAAAATGTGACGTTTAATATAAAATAGGCCAATGACATATAGTACCTGCTTTGCAACATCTATATCCCACAACATGAGTGTCTCTTGTATTGCTTCAGCGATGATTTCACCAGTGTGGTCTTCTGGAACATAGAGGGTTTGCAAGCATCAGCTTTTCAGTGTCCGATCTTCTGTAATAAAATGAGCTGTATAACTCATGTATGGCTCACTTGCATAACTAGACCACATGTCCGTCATCACAGCCAAAAACTCGGTGCTTTTAATTTCATTCACAACAAGTTCTCAAGTATTGGCGTAAAGTTTGGGTATGGCAGTGTTTGAGAAGTACTTATGACTCAGCAACTCATATTGAGGGTCGAATGTGGCCAGTAGCTGGTGAAATCCTTCTTTTTCTACCTAATAAATTGTCATCATATCTTTCGCCAAGCAGTTTGTCACAGCATCAGTCAATTTTTGCCACTTCTTGCTATTGCGATCATACTTTTGAGCTGATTTGAAGATTGCCAATAGTGAATTTTGCACTTTTGAGCTTTCATCATCCTTGCCACATCATTTGCTAGCATCAACACTTTTTTTTAACTTTATGTGTTCCAATGGGTGATAGATCTTAACATGTGAGAGCAAGTTCAATGTGTTGCCCCCTTTAGCTACCACCTTTTTCTTGCACATTAGACAGATTGTAGCATCCTTTGACATCTGTTTCCCTTCGCTGTCTTTTACTGAACCAAAGTATGACCAAACAGCCACCTTTGTTCCTTTTGGTTTTACTAGATCTAACAGGTTGTCATGAACTTCAGCCATTGTCATTGTGTAGCACAAAAAATTAGCTAGATTGCTAATGCCTATATTTGGAGTTGTTTACTACAGTGAAGCGCTCAATTCATGCACTTAATGGCTTCCAAGCTTGTAGAATGTTCAAATCTAACCTATTGTACTACATCGCGTACGTGTAGCATATCACGGTACCAATGAACCAACAACTCAACCATTTATATGAGCTTTATTAATATTCTTCAACCATGTGCTCATATCCTCTCTGTCACCCAGAAAGTCTGCGCTAAATTTATACCCAATGACAAACATGTGAACAAATGTAAAACTACTTAAAGTTATTCCACAGTGATTCTACTGAGGACAGTTCAATGTTCAAATTCCATAGTCCAGTATTTTTACCTAATTATATTATACCATATATGTGGTCTAAGTTGATTAACAAAGACTGGTGACAGATTATGTTACATATGTATAAATTCCCTATAAATTTCTCATCTTTAAACTTTGCATGCAGTTTAGATAAAAAGAAGTTAATACTGGTATTACTTTAAGAATACCGTAATTAACGGTATACCAGTGTAGCATCAAAACCACTACCGTAATAACAGTATCAACTAAATACCGTGAATAACTAAGATTACTGGTATACCGCCCAACTCTATAACCAAGCCTGGATATATTTTTTTTTTTGCTTTGGCTGTCAAAATGACCAGCATCAATCAGATTGTGCCTGTCACAAAACAAAATGTACCTGTCACTTAACAAGACTATAATTTGATTGATATTCGTACATTCACCATATATTAATAATTGTTATTGTATACAAGCATTGGTATGGGATATTAAAACTTAAAAGTATGAATGATATGTGCACTGCACACAATTTTATTTAAAAGTATTATACATGTAGATTTATACATGTAGTATACAACTACAAAAAGATCATAATCATTTGATGAATTTAAATCCTCAAAGTCACAGTAAATCCCCAGGAAGGAAACCTGCAAAACTAGAATCACTGTCATCCAAATCAGACAAATGTTTCTCATGTAAGTCATTGTCAGTGGTCAAGTCTTGATCAATATGGCTATCATTGCTAACACTATTTATGTCAGCAGATATGAAAAATGAAGTTATTTTCTTCGATATGTTGTATATAATTTAATGCTAGAGTGATTACAAACAATCAATATCCAAGACAGTCGCACTTCGCCATTTTGTATTCACCCACACACGATCTCGCAGGTAACTCGCAAAACTACTCGCAGCAACTCACACGCATTCACCAATTTAATATACAAACGAAGAGAGCGATTGATTAAAGACAAATATTAATAATTGGTTTTGTAATGAAACTGGAAATCAATGTTGCCAAAAACTGTTCCGGACAAAGTGACAGACATAGTCAAATTTGTGACTGTCAAAACTCTATAAATGACAAATTTGTACCGGACACTAATATCCAGGCTTGTCTATAACATCATTTTATAGTGAGAATTGTGATACAGAAAATGTCAAAGGGTTAGACCTTAATAGAGATGGTATTAAATTACATCTCTCTGTGTCTGTCCATCTGTTATTCCCTCACCTCTTTCCTTCACTTTCTCCCTGTCTCTTTCTTTCTCTATAATGCAACTCTTTCTGTCTCACTCCCATGTCTTACTCTATAAGTAAGTGTCTTACTTACACATCTTATCCCCCTGTCCTACTCTAAAACTGGTATAGTGAAAGAGAAATTCAATCAATTAACACCCACACACACCTCTTCTATACTTGTAATTCCAGTGGCCCCATGAATAAATGAAAAATAATTGAAAAAGAGAGGAACTATCATTTTTCATAATGAACTCTAAGGATGAGCCAATTATCAAATTAGCTGATTATTGAAGCCGATTAATCGGAGACCGATTAATACAAATAATTGGCTGATTAATCAGTATATGCTGATTATTGGTTTGTTGCTGGGTTACCAGCCCCCGCTCAGTTTTGCAATATTTTACAAGATTGCTGGGATTGATAGGAACATATAACATTTTTCAAATATTTCAGAAATGGTTTTTGGTGATCACTGTGCGGGTTTTGGTTGTTTAAACAATTGAAGATACGCTGAAACAGCAATAGTGCTGCACACAAATGATTTGATTGATTTCAGGATTCATGTTTGTCTGTATTGGCCCCTAATTCATACTTCAAGAACGATTGAACTCATAGTTTTATAAGTACAACGCTATACACTACACAATTATCGCAAGAAAAAGAGATCTTAATGGCTAATGGTAATGTTACATAAAGTGATTTTTAACACAACAATGTTGTAGTAGAAATATGTATATAACATCCACTTGGACACGATTTTTAACATAACTTGCACTTGTTGCGGATTTGTGGCAACATTCTCGTTTCATAACTGCCAAAATCGTCCCCTTTATCAATCAATCAATCAAAAATGCTTTATTAAGAAAGTTAAGAAAAATTACACGGGATCATTTCATTAAAAATGCTCTTCCAATGAGCCGTGTACTATAATACAATTTAAAAAAAAAAACCAAACAAACCTAATAACAAATACTTAATACATATATACACAAACATTCTTCCATTAACAATAAAATATTCATCATAATCATTAAACAAATCATTCTTATCATTAAGATATATTATAAATCCCCTACCAACGAGACAGTCCTACCGCCAAAACAGCCCCACTGGTTACTATAAAGAGTTTCTAAATGTCCAAACGGTCGGCTTATTTCTCACCATTTCCGGAAGCCCATTCCACAAAACAGCTCCTCCTTGGATCGAGCTGGATACTCAAATTTCATCGTGTGAAATCAACAATTGTTGTTTTCATCCGTATGAAATTGCGGATTCAGGGCATGCGCTTGCGTCGTTCGTGAAAAAGTTAAAGCACCGATTATTTTGCCGATTATTAGGAATAATCGGCCGATTACTGATTATTTCAAATTGGCCGATTAATCGGCTCATCCTTAATGAACTCCTCAATACATACAATCATAGCCAAAAAATACCCAGGCAGCATCATAAATGATTTCCAACTAACTGTCCTAAAGGTGAAAGACAAAATATCACTCACTCCCCACCCATCATCAATACTGCTTCACATAATCATGTCAGATGCTGTTGGCTACATGACATGCAAAGTGAAAAATTGACCAAACACTTGCAACATTGAGAGGGGAAAGGGAGATAGGTGAAAAGTACTTTTACTTTCAAGTGTTGCCCCAGTATTTTTGGCCAGGATTATAGCTTGTACAATAGGCTGGGGTGGTTTTTCGGTATAACAAAAAAAAAATCATTTTTTTTTTGTCAAAACTGGTTTTTCAGTTTTGCCGAAAATCAAAAACCAAAAAACATACAAGAAACCAGAAAAAATACAAAAAATTGAGGGAAAAAAGGCAAAAACACCACTAATCTCAAATCTACAAATAGCTCTTGACTCATCATACATGTCATCATCCGTAACAGCAGGAACCATATAGCATTTATAAATTTAACATCTATATAGCATTTATAAATTATTGTAAACTTCTGATATTACACACCTTTAACCTTAGCCACCTCTGCATCTTAGTCCACACAAAAATTAGTTGAATGTCATACTTTAATATTGAAATTAAAATTGTCTCAATTTTCAAATACATTTTTAAGATTATTTTTGGAAAATTTAAACAGTTTTCTTCTTGTTTTCAAATAATTGCTAGCCTGTCATTTACGTCAGCTGTTTGTTGACTGACAGAAATATAAATCCACGCTAGTCAAACTATTCATGGGACAGGTCGCATAAAACTGAAATGCGAAAATGATGTTTCAAAAAACCAGTTTTCTGGTTTTTGGTTTTTTCCAAAAACTGCCCCAGCCTATTGAACAATTAGCAATGTTAGTACAGCTATTCTGGATGACCTGTGTTAAATTCTTTCATTATCTACAGGTACAACAAAAATTATAAATGGTGTCCTGCTCTCCAAAATTGGTTGTAGACATTTTACACACACACTAGACTATGAAAAGCTTGCAAACTTTGGCATAAAGAAGTATACATTTTGTGGAAACTGCTCTCACCAAATTTCCATACAAGTTACCTAAACAAGTCATCTTACCTGGACACTTTACATCCATGAAGTAGGAGTTTGGTGATTGTACAAGCCTCTTTAACTTATGTTTCCTCTTCTCCTCTTCTGCAGTTGGGTGGAGTAAGTCTTTGTACAACTGCAAATGAAAGCAGAATTACATCTACACATGCAAAGTGATATAATCACAAATTGTTTGAAAATTTAACACTAATTCTGTAGCTAGAAAAGACTTGCATATGAAACGTTTGAAGCAACCAGTATATGTAAAATAAAACTAAGATGGACAGAAAGTTGCAGCCTTAGTCCTTCAACGAGATACTTTGAGGCTCAAACCTCAACTTTTCCCTGTCCAAGACATCTCCCCTTGAGGAGTAAAATCATCTGGTATTAGCCAGAGTAAAATATGAAAGTCAGGCACAGACAAAGTAAAGGATAAAACCCAGACTGAAAAATGTCATCTTGTGACTTGATATTCAAGTTAGAACAAGAAACAGACAAGTTGAAAATGGTAATATTTTGGTAATATTAATATGTTCACTTGGTCTGATGATGACTCTGAAATAGAGCCAAAATATTACCATTTTCATCCGAATTTTGAGCTGGGCTCTCATCTTCATTTTACATCTAAGATTTCCGCCCGGTAAATCTTTAGTGAACATTTGTCAGCTTCTTGTTCTAACTTGAATATCAAGTCACAAGATGACATTTTTCAGTCTATATTTTACCCTTTACTTTTTCAAATTGTCCTCTGGTTGTGGTTTTAGGTACAGACAAGAAAGGGTTAAGACAGTTTTAACCCTTTCCTGTCCAAGACATTCCCCATTGACCAAAAAAATATTCAGGCATTGGCCAGAGTAAAATTCACAATTCAGGTACAGACCAAAAACGATTAGTTGGAAATGAGATGGGTCTACATTTGCCAGCCATCAATGATTATTTCCTGATTAATCCTTTGCAGTCTGTATCCAACATTTTGATTTTACTCTGGCTAACATGAGATGATTTAACTCATCAAGGGGAGATATCTCAAGTAGGAAAGAGTTAATCATTTCAGCCAGCTGAAGGCTGCTTTCACAAGTAGAATGATATTCATCAAGACTATTTATTCTGAGTGGTCAGTTACTAATCATTGACAACTGAAGGGAAATCTTACGGCAAGTATGGCTGCTAATGGATGAACACAATGGTCCTTAAAATAAGTCATTTCAGACTAAGCTTCTGGTAAAACGTTTATTTGTCCAAGCTACAAATATCTTTCAACACGTGGGTTTGATGTGAGCCAGAAGTAGAAATCACAACGCAGTTTCAACTATCTCAAAAGACACTTTTTCATCTTCTCCTTCGTTCGTGATTTCATTTGGACATATTAAAGAAGCAGGAACTTTTAGGTGGTGCATCACGATCGCCTAAAACGTTTCATATACACACTTTCGCTTTTAAGTGTGTCGTTATGGAAATCCGTGTTCAATCACGATCAGGCAACCTTCAAATTAAATCAACATTCACGGAAAAACTAGTCCAATTTTCCCGAAGAACCTTTGAAATTCTTGATATGTTAATGAACATCGCGTAAAACAACCATGGGACGAAATAAACCTAGGTCTATTACTCTACTTACAGGCATCTTGCTACCTTCTCGTCGACTCAAGCGAAAAGAAAGAACGAAGAGCGCATGCGAAATTAAATGCGGATGAAGGGGGACCCCTGGTGGTTTTGAAGGGGCAGAGTTGCGCCATCGCTGTGCAAGATTTTTACCGGACAAAAAAGTCAAAATGTGATGAAAATAATGTTTATTTTTTGTTAGCCCAGTTGAAACTGCTTAATTTGTAGATTTTTTGATTAGTTTGTTTTGAATATGTACTCTGAAAAGGAGTTTATGGAGGAAGATTGTTCAGTAAATAGCACAATATTCAGACGAGCATATTTATGGTAAGTTTGATGCACAATTTTCATGTCTTTTTACAAAGGATTGGAAGGGGAGGGGAGGGGAGGGAAGGACTGGGCAATAAGGGAAAGGACAGGAGCGGAAGAAAATCAAGGAAATGCAAAGAAAGGGATAGAAAGGATAGGAAAGGAAAGGAGGGTAAAGAAATAGAAAGATAAGGAAGGAAAGTAAAGGAAAGCAAAGTTAAGGAAAGGAAAGGAATGAAAAAAGAGGTTGGGAAAGGTAAGGAGAGAAGAGGTAAGGATAGGAAAGGAAAGGATAGAAAAGGAAAGGAAAGGATAGGAAAGGATAGGAAAGGATAAGAAAGGAAAGGTAAGGAAAGGTAAGGAAAGGTAAGAATAGGAAAGGTAAGGATAAGAAAGGAAAGGAAATATAAGGAAATGAAAGTACAGGAAAGGATAAGGACGGAAAAGAAAAGTATAGAGAGTAAGGCTGTCAGTTTACGTTTAATTTAGTATCCGT
Organism: Heliopora coerulea; assembly: GCA_030142905.1. Lineage (NCBI taxonomy): Eukaryota > Metazoa > Cnidaria > Anthozoa > Scleralcyonacea > Helioporidae > Heliopora > Heliopora coerulea. The sequence goes on from JASJOG010000492.1 coordinate 31,176, forward strand.
TTAAACGGATGTTTCATAAACGTTTAAACGTTTAAACGTTTGTTTCCAACAAGCAATTACCTCCTGGGGGGTTAAAGACCGGAAGTGGCAAGGATGTAAAAGCGCAAAATTGGGCACGAAATTTTGAAGCAAAGCAAAGTTAACTTTTTTTGTCAATATACAATGAACATTAAATAACTTCACAATTTAGCATTTTTGTTCAAAAAAATTCAACATGTTTACGTTATCTGGCAGCAAGCAACTTCACTTGTGATTTACAATATTGCCAGCCCGTCGAATACACTCTCTCCGACGGAACAGACGTGGCAGGTATTGCGTGGTATTTCTGCGCTACTTTTGAAATTGCTGGGAAACGGAAAGCATTTTCTTTCCACCACTGCAGAGGGTCGGTTCCGTTGTCCGTTTGAGCAGTTTGCAAGTACGCCGCGAACTTGTTGACAGAGTCATTAGTTGTGTCTGCATTTTCGCTCGCAGTATTTCTCCAAGAACCTGCAAGCAAAAAGTCCATTCCGGGTGCAGGTTTGGACTTTTTTGCCTTCCGTGACAATCACTAGTGTGATTTGTTTTATTTCTTCCCTGATGGCTTCGAAAGGAGCTGCTCTCAGTGCTCTGCTTTCTTGGTCGTCAGTGCCCGTCAGTGTCCGTCGGTGCGCTTCAGATCGGAGGTTGTATTTTTAAACGACACAATAGATGATAAGATGCTATATCGCACAATAGCTTTAACCGATTTTAACCTGGGACTACTTTTTATGTACCGGCACGTCTGTGACGCAGACTAAACAGTTCTATAGCGCAGCAAAAAAAGCTAGCATTTACTGATGGTTTCACACTATTCTTGCTGGTAGATTACTGAAATACTGAGCGTTCTAAAGTTAAACGGTTAAACGTTTAGTCATTTACTAAACGGATATTGATCTTTCTAAACGTTTAAACGTTTAAACGTGACAGCCTTAATAGAGAGGAAAGGTAAGGATAGGAAAGGAAAGGAAAGATAACAAAATGAAAGGATAGCAAAGGATAGGAAAGGCAAGGATAGGATATTTAGGATATTTAAACTAGTTGTAAACAACTGGATAATGGCACTTGCATGTTAGATTTTCATTGCTAGGGGGAACATAATAAATACACATGACAAATGTAAATATGTTATCAACAACTACAGTAAAAAAAAAAATTCAAAAATTCAATTTTGAACTGCATCTGCTTTTTTCATTTGCTCTGAAAAGAGAACCCTGACTTGACAACCAGGACTAATATTCGAAATTCCAAAGCAAAATTAATTCAAGGAGCTGTCAGAACTTTCACCTCCAAGATGTGTATTGCAATAGTTTTGAAATTCTTCTTGGGGCTCGTTTATATTGGTCTGTAGTCCCATTTTATGACTTAAAACTAAAATGAATCAGTTGACGCAAAGCCAAGCAGAGTTTAACTTTTGGCAGCAAGAGGATGTAAAATACTGGAAAGACAGCTGGGTTCCAACGTTATCCTTGTGGCCACATTCATTTGTGCGTACTTCGCCTATCAGTTGTGGTGTCAGGTTACACTTTTGAAAATGTGGAAACGTGTTCAAACCCAACGGAACATTTACGGTTAAGGTATTGTAAGCTAATTAGTTTGCCCTGTCCTTGTTTGATCAAAATGATTTCCACTAACTTGCAGTCAAGGATGTCGTGCTTATTCTAATTGCAATAACCGCAAAAATTTCATTTCCTCGATTCAAGTCAAGTGGAACTCACAAGCGTCGCCACGATTCAAAGCGTCACTTCACTACCTACGCTCAGTTACGACAATTTCATTCAGTTCTGGTTGACATGACGCTAAAACTAAAAGAGATACGGCTTCGAGAAGATAGTGGAAGTGCTAAAGCAATTTCGGAGAAATTGCTCGAGAATGGACGTAAACCTCGGATCTCCTTTTCTCCATATGGCATACAAGATATATTGTCACACCACGACAGGAGCTTATCTCTGTCTATAAAACTAATTCGTTTCAGATGGAATATTTGACTTTTAATTCAACGTTGAGACGGGACTGTACTTTATTATATCTAGTTTTGTTAAACATGAAAGTTTCCAGATTCTCCGAACCAACAAATGCTGGTTATTTTTTTTTAATTATTTAAACGACAACGCAAGTCACAGACTAAATTTTAGCGTACCTGTTGTTGACAACCAGAAGGTTGAACTGACTTGTGACAAGTTTGATTGTGTTGGAGTTTGAATGAAAGCTTGAAAGGTTGTTTTTGACTTGAGCACTTTCAATTACTCACAACACCATGATGTGAGACAAGTTTCATGCAAGGGTTAAGATTGTACAATGAAATTTTAATGAATGTTTTCTGTAGAATTGTACCACATGATGCATGATCAAGAAAATATTCATCCTAATTTTGACAGTGGTTTAGTTGTGTTATGATTTGATTCACACTGGTATAGCACAGAGTGAAACTGTACATTAACAAGTTATAAACCATACCAAATGGATCAGAGGCTGTGAATTTTAAAGTTTTTTTATCTGTGGCTTCGCTTGACAGCTGGCTTAATCACAGAACAATCATAGCCATCTATCAAAATTGATAATGGAAATCCAAAGTCCAATATGACATACAGTCCATACATAGAAAAAGAATTTATAAACCATGAAAGATTTTTGAGGAAAAGAAACTTAAATCAATTGGTAAAACATTAATGGATAGTTGACTTCATATCCACAATAATCAAAGGAATTTTGTAACTTACAATTCACAAAGTCATTCATGTTTTTCCAAAAAATTGCTGTACACCTTCTGTGGCAGAAGTATATATCTGTCACATCAGTGGCATTTTGAAGTTTAAGTGGTTGAACTCAAGTTGACTTTGTAATATAGTCAAAAATGGTACCTTCTTATTAACTTTCTTGCATTTTTCCCCATGCTATGGTTACCAATGTGCTTCTCTTTGGATTTTGTTTTGTGTCATACTCTGAAGTTTTCTACTGGTGTTGGATTTTGGATGAGGGCAATTCCATGTGACTGACGTTACATTTCAAGCAATTATTAGAAACAAAATACATCGTAGCTCTTTAGATGTTTATTGTTGACTCTTCCTTTTATTCAGGAATATCAAGGACTTATCCTGACTATCTTGTGAAAGGGTTTCCTTGACTTTACTTAATATCCTCCAGCTACAGCTGACATTAAAGCACGTGTGACAGACGTTACAGAGCATGGACAAAGATATTCTTTTAATATATTTAATCTGATTTTGTCTTCAAACAAGAGGACATCACACAATGTCCTTATGATATAACAATAAACAATAGGTGAAAGTACTTTGCCCAAAAAATTAATTATTGTCAGCCTTTATCCAGGGGGTGTTACAGACAAATAATGCGGTGACTGACGTTACGTGACTGACATTACAAAATTAACAATGGTCAAAGTAAAGCAATAACTCTTGAACAATGTCCCTAAGATACAACCAAACAACCAAAGATCTTATGATTTCCACTTTATATATGGAATAAATGATTTATAAAGAAACTTTGACAAGTCACTGCAGTTCAAGACTTTATGGTGAAGTCTGGAAAATTGTAGTGTTCATGAGAGTTGATTAACACTGATGGGTTTAATGCTTTAACAATCTGATCTTGACAATATAGTAGTTTATCCTCTTGTGCTGGCCATTTCCAATACTTGCCTGCTTTTACCATAACTGAAACTTCATACTTGTCTCCAACTACTGCCTTAATCTCTTCAGGAAACAATTCTTTATCATATTCTACCACACACCAAGAGGATACATTAAGAGCTTTTGAACCTGATGAACTACTGGATTGGTTTACTTTATTTCCATCTGTTGTTGTTCCATATGTGAGTACAGCTGAATTTCTTGTCTTCATGTGATGGACTGACTTGATACCTTTGACTGCAGGGGCATTATTAAATACTTCATCAAGATTGAGCATGGTGTTCCTTTCATGTATTTCCTCAGAATTCAATTCCACCACATCCACATTGCATACTTGCTTTGCAGTTGATGAGAATGAAGCTGCATTGGTTACCAAGGCCTTTCTTGTACTGACAGCTGCCCACACTTGTCTTTTCACTGAACCACCAATACCATCAACAGGTCCTTTTCCATGAGATGTAGCAAAATAATTCCATCTAATCTTTAATTTGTGCTTTTCTTGAAGAATTGGTATGGCTACAGCAATATATTTATTTTTGAATTGAGAAGAAGCACCATTAGACCTTATGGAAACCGTTTCTACTGTTGAAGGAATGTTTTCAAGGAGAAAATCCATGCATGCTAGAACAGTCTCCTTGCTATGATTCAGGTTATCAGATGCCATCACCTTTGGATGCAGCTTTCCATCAAACCAAACAGCTGCAGTGAACAGGCTTACTTGACTCTGGTTCCAGTGAGCGCTTTGTATTTCATCTTGGAACTTACTTGTGTAGTTCTCAGAGAAATCTACCTGTAGCATGGCTCATGTTTGTTCAGAATTTTGACTTCCAACAGATTCTCTCTCAATGGCATAGCTATTTGCTTGGCTTCTTTTCACATAGCAATGCTCCAAAAATTTTGGTAACATTAAAGAAATATGATCAAAAAGATCATCTGTTGTTCCTTCTTCCACCATCTTACATAGTCTACCATCTGTATTTTTTCTCCAGACATACCATGTCACTGGTTGTGATTCTGCTAAGGAAAACTTGCTCCTGAAAACTTTTGCATCTTTACAGGTAAAACACTTGTTAAACCAACAATCTTTTGTTGCAGATAGACAGATGAATTTTTCTGCCAGCTTGTGATCATATACTGGGAATTCTGACATTGCCTTATTCAGCTCATTTGTGGCTAAAATAAAGTTTTCGTGATATTTACAGAGGCATACATTGTGTGGTAATTTACTGCTCAGGAGTACGTGCTTTGGTCTTAGATCAGCAAATTTACTTCTTCCAATTTTAATAGCAGGATTTTCTTCCTTGAACATTGCATGTACTTCATTTATGGTGGTGGTGAGGTGTTGGGCTTGAACTTTACTTTTCTCACCCTGGCTATTATGAATGATGACCACATCTTTTCTTCCAGGAGCTAGACAACTGATGTCGTCTTGCTCATAAAATTGTTTAACTAAATTTTTAATCTCATCACTTACAGCAATTCCACATGTAGAAGTAGTTTCGATGCTTGATATGGTACTGCAGTCTATTTGGAATTTTTCAGACAACTTCTCACACACAGCATGTTTGCATTTTGGTGTACCTGACAAGACTGGATCTAACACTCATTTTGCTCTTGAAACAGCTCTTTCTAAAGCCTGTGCACTCCTGAAAGCTGGAGATCCTTGCCTTTGATCTTCATTTGATTTTCTTTGCTTCTTTAGTGCTCTACATCGGGCAACACGTTCTCTTGTTTCCTTTCTCCTTCTTTCTTGCAGCTTCTTTTGTGCACTTGCAGACAGTTCAGCCTCCTTTTTCTTTTTTTCAGCTCTGCTAAGTCTCTTTTGCTGCGCATTTTTTCTTTTGTATTCATCATAACTGTTTGTGTCTTTCAGTTTTTGTCTTCTTTTGGCTTGCCTTTGAGCCGCAGTGAGTGCCATTGCAATGTTTCCATCTGGTTTGCATGCTTGCAGAATTGCCACCAAAAATGATGTTTCTGTAGTTTTTGAGGCCAGTAGCACTCAACATAAAAGATAGGCGTACTTCGTGTAAAATTACACAGAAACATTATCATGAAATGCAAATATTCAATTAGCCTAATGTGTGACTGACGTTACAGACTTTACAGTTTAATATCTCATACAAGTGTTAATGATTTTGGAGCTATCATTGGTTTTTCGTATCTGTGGATATGTAAAGAAACAACATGAACCACATTCGTGTGATTGAGAATATCAGTTAGTTAGAGAAAAAATTTTAAGGTTTTTTTGTGACTGACGTTACACAAATATAATTTGTTACATTCAAGTTATTTATTTTGATGTTTATAAATGTCTGTTTGCCAATGAAATATATTCTTTGAAAGGAAGCATCTCCAACTTGCAGGCAGTAGTAGTCAGACTTCCATACAAGTTTTAAGGACAAGACAATGAAGTCTCAAATTTACACTTTATTACTCCATCATGTGATCATTAAAAACATGTTCCAGTACAGAACTGCAGTAATTCTCAGAAACTGTAGTTTGACTGGAAACAAATAAATTTTCTGTTAGATAAACTACTGTTCTGTCAAAAGCATAAATTATTTTAATGAGAATCCAAAATTCATTTTTTTGCTTAATGTCAACTCTACTGTGGAATTGCCCATGACTCAATTTAGCAAATAAGAGGTGGATGTGTTACTCTGCTGTATGTATAAGGTCATCTTGTGGTAGCCAGAATGTAAAGTCACCCACAATCTAAAAACAAATGTCTAGTGAAATCCAAGATTTGGATCCAGAGTCAAGATGACTACGTTCAATGGTGGTGTTTCATCTTTACTTCAAAGACATTGTATCATTGATATTAGGATGAAATATCACCAGTGGGTGTACTCATCTTGTATTTTGATCTGAATCTTGGATTTTATGAGATTTTGTTTTTGGATTGTGTTTTGTTTAATATTTTGTTAGATTGTTGGCTGGTTAGCCAGAGTAAAACTCTAAATATGCACTCTTACTCTTGCAGGTCATGGACTAGTTATTACTGGTAAAACAACAACACTGGGTAATATTCTAGTTCATTCTTATTTATAGGGAATTTGAGTTGTTTACATTCCATTATGTATCCAGGACAACCACAAGGAAGTCATCCAGGGTACCCAAGTCAACCAGGTAATGATTAAATACTGTAGTAAATTAGCAGGCAGTGCTTCTGATTGCTTATTATGAGAAACCTCATGATGATGCAGCTCATATATGGTGTCATCAGTAGCTCAGTGAGGGTTGAATTGAACTGCATAATAGCTAAATCAAAAGAACTTGTTTACCAGAAAAAGTTAGCATGAAAAGGAAAGTACATGTAGCAATTTTTGCTTTAATTATTATGTGTCCACCATGTGTTTTTATGTAAGTTGTATCAGTTGGTTCCATTAATCTTTTATTCTTTTAGGATATCCTCAAGCATCTCCTTCTGGTGGTGCATATCCCTATGGTTCTTCCCCAGGATCTGTGAATTCCTTTCCTGATTCAGGTAAGGTATTAAGTCCTTTGAAATCATGGTCCCAAATTGAACTTTGATTATTTGTAGAAATGTTAAACATGTACGTATACTGTTGACTGAGGGTTTTGAATTTGAAAGAATTGTAATCAAGTGAATCTTCACCATCTTTTTTAAAAAGCCTAGGTCAACTCTACTGCTACAGTAAATGTACAGTAAATGTACAGGTATAGATAGCATAGTGTCATGGCAAAAAGGAATTCCAGCTAAATATTTTAGAACTGCTCTAATTTACTGGGAAGAACATAGTTTTGAAATGAAAATTATCAGATCCATCTTTAACAAAGGTTGCAGCAGTGCATGTTTCATCACTGAACATTTTGTATTGTTTTTTGCAGGACCTGCTCCATCTGCTCCTCCAGCAAGCCTCTTTGACTCAGTAGCTGGTTATGAACAGACTACATATGGCCATGGTAAGGAATATGTTGCTATTATCTCATCTGACATACTTAATGTATATTTAGCTCTATGTAGTCCTATTGATTGCCAAAATGATAATTATTACTGGCCATTGCAAATAAAGTATATCTTTCTTCACCAAAATTTGTAGTTCTTAATGAATAGACTCCATTTTTTCCATTGTTGATTCAGTTTTGTTGTGCAAATTACTAGGTAATGGGAAAATTTGGCAGGGTCTTCTTCCCTCTTATGCTGAGCCTTCACACAAAATGACAGTATTTTTTTTTCCTGTTTTTTGACAAAGTAGTACAGTTAAGCCTGTATTAAGCAGTCACCTTTTGGGATTACGTAAGTGAATGTGTAATACAAGGTGACTGCTTAATGCAGGTGAAGTTTAATAAACACATCCCACAGCTCAACTGTCATCAAATGCTAAATGTGCACCATAATATATATATATATATATATATATATATATATAACTACAGATGGAACCATTTCAGCCTACTGGGCCTCATCAGTGTAATGCTGACAAGCAGGATGGAGAAGCCTACATTATGTAGGCAACTCAAATGTTCCACACTTGTGGTACATCTAAGCCATGCCAGAGTGCTCAAACTAGAGACTAGTGTACATATATATATATATATATATATATATATATATATATATACACATATATATATATATATATATATATATACACGTATATATATATATGTGCTGTTTATAAGTGTCAACAGTTAATAAAAGGTATCATTGAACAGAACAATGAACATGAAATAATATAGCAACATAATTTGTTTGAACACCAAGGTAAACTTAACAAATAACACTGAGAAAACTCACTTCTTTAACCAGAGTTAGAATGTTGAGGAATACTTGTAATAATGATTTAATAATTGCATTTGTTACTGCAGTGAGAGCTAAGTTTGATTTGGGTAAGCAAATTGTTTATTCTGCAAATAGCAAGTAAAAGCTCCTTGTGACTTGTGTCCAAAAAATCAAGACTGTTGAGCCATTAACAAAGTATGTGACAAGATGTTAAGTTCAGTTTTATCTCTAATAAAATAGTGATTAAATACAGCATTTGATATCATGTTATTTGAAGTCATCTCAGGTGACCATTTAGTACAGGTTTGAAACAATGAATAATTTACTTTGGGACTATGTAAAGGGTGACCACATCTGCTTAATACTGGTGACCATTTAATCAAGGTAGCTTTAACAGTATTTGAATAAAGGACATTATGGAACTTAGTCAAGTGACCACTCAATAAAGGATGACTGCTTAATATGGTGCTGTTTAATACAGGTTTGACTGTATTTTGTCCAAAACAGCATACAGTGCACTCTATTTTTCACATTACTTTTGGCATTATACTTGTTAGAATTAAAAATCATTCTAGTCAAAGTGGGTCTCTGACAATGACTTCCTCACCAGATGAAGTCATGTGATGTGTCCATATATAACTGTGGAGATCAAACTGAAGTGGAATCTATTTATTTTATATAATGAACAGTGGGGAAAAGATATTTCCAAAGCTTCATTGAAAGCTGAGAGATCAGAAACAGTCAGCTTACATATCAATTTTTGATCAATGAAAAGCAAAGGAATGTGACTAATATCATATATGGTATTGAATGGAGAGCTTCTTTCAAAGGTCTTTCCGTAGTTTGTTTGAACTTTATTGCATCATCTATGTATCTGGGAGTGTACTGGGATCATGGGTACTGGGATAGTAACCAAAGAAAATGGACACAGAATTCAATTTGTTGTCATGATATCTCTCCCTCTCTCTATAAAAATATATGGTGTGCACATATTCCTTTCATTCTATATCAGTCAATAGCTACTGCATTTATTACAGTGTACAGTTTTTGTACTTACCATAATTACCAGTACATGTATCCACTGTCATATAATTTGTTTCTTAGAAATTCACTCATGCTGTGAAATACTGCAACATATTCCAATCATCATTTCTAGGTTATTTGCCTCCTCCACCAGTTTTACCCACGGCAAATGAACAGCAAAGACCAGATGAGCAATTTATTAGGTAGCAATGTAATGATTGTGCATGTTCTATAATCTGTACTCTAGTAGCCAAGTTTTTGTATTAAGAGATATTATCCAGTTTATGCTCCAGTCTGGATGAAGGTTGTTGCTCTGAAAGGAAATAGTTATGGTACATATTTTGCAAATGTGTAAATGTGCAGGTGGACAATGAGCTAAGAAAATATTTATTTAATTAATTCCAAAGAAGGTTGAATTGGTAGTATGGTAATTTTGAGGTAGATGTAGCAGTAACAAGTTCCTGGACTTAGAGTTTACATTATAAACAGTGGCCTAAGCAGGATTTATCTTAGGGGGCCAATGTGCAAATGCAATGGACCACAATGGTCAACTAAACTGTTACTAAAAATTGCTGTATGTTGACATGAAATTTCAAATGTAGCTCTGATAACTAAAGATGAGTTATCCCCACTCTGCAATACCTCAGCCAGTGTGCAAATGTCTTACATTATATTATTCTGCCTTGGATAATTGACATCCTCTATCATAAACTTTTCTCTTCAGGCCCATCCCAGCTTTTAGCAATTATAATCTGTATAGTTCTACTAGGGTCATGGAAACAGGTTACTATATGTACTTCATGTAGAAATAATCCCAGCATTCTTTATTTCTCAATAACAAGCAGGGGCAGATTTTCTGGGGGTGGCGGGGGGGTTCACACCCCCAAAATTTTCTAGCACACCCTCAGAAAAATTCAAAAATGGCGTACATACTGTAGGTTATGGACAGGGGTCAAAAAACAGGGGTTATGGTCTTATGGCGATATGCCTAAAAAAAATACAACAGCCTGGTCAGCCCCTTTGGTAGCACACCAATGCACCCCCCAGGGAAATCTGCACCCCTCCTGTCAGATGAGCATTGATCCGCCCCTGATAACAGGTAAATCTAAGAACACTCTTGCAAGCAACCAAATTGGTCATCCTTACCCACAAGTTAAAGATCATTATTTTAGTATGTGCAGAACTCTCAAGATGTTAAACTGGAGCTCTCCTTGCTTGATTAAAACTGTATTTATTTTTTTATTCAAATGTTCTGTTCTTAGTGCAGCAGCAATCACATCTGAGGAGGCAAGAGAAGCAATGTTGGAATATGTCTCAACTAAATGTTGTTATGGCAAGGACCCTGCCCAGGACATGACAATACATGACATCAAACCATCAAGTGCTTATCATGTGAGTAAAGTAAAACAAAAACAAGAAAAAAGAAAAGCTTCTCAATTTTAAATCAAAGATTTATCTTATCCTTTGTTGGGAACTTGTTCTTCATTTCACAACACTTCACCTGCACATTGTGAAATAGTTCCCTGATGTTTCACTCTCATTGGCAGAAATGTCCTATTTTGTAATTTATTCCTTATCATTATTATTATTATTATTTTAGTATTAATTATAGCTAATTATTAATTACTGTTATTAAGATTATTAAATTCATAATGATATATGCTCATGATGACCCATACTTTTTTTGTCCAGTCTGATAATGTCTGGTTCCTTTCACACATCTGCAGAATACAACTACCAGAATGCCTTTCAAAATCTTGTTATGGTAGTAATGTCAATTGGAGCAATTGTCTTTCCATTTGCTTTGGTGATTCAATGTTTGCATCAAAATGAAAACACCATAAAGTATTCTGGTAGTGGTATTCAGCTGACGTAATTAGGGAAGTGGCTATTACTGTAAATGATTACTGGTCCCTTACAACTTCACAATTTTTTTTGACAGTACAAGTTATCAACCTTTACTGAATCTCGATCAACAGCCTGGCAGTTTGAGCCATATACTGGTGAGTAAAGATTGGTTTGAAGCTGAGTGGTAGTAAGGCTTCTACAAATTTAGCAATAGTATTTGTAATCTCAAATCAACCAGTCAAATACTGTCATTTAAGAACATATTTTTCACTTTCAAAAATGTTATTTTTGCCAACTGTAAACCAATATTTGCTGACTTATGGCTTACAGTTAGTGTTTCACTCCCTATACCTTGCCCTCTAGTTTCAAGTTGTGAAGTAGCTCCTCCAAAGTCGAGTTAAGGAATTCATGAAATGCCAGATGTGAGATGGAGGATTACTGCAATTTGATCCTTGGTTGTGAACTTCAGCTTCATTTCACTCCACTTCACTTGCATATTGTGGTACATGGTGACTGTTTGAGAATATGTACACTTAGTTTAATGGTTGGTGGCATCTGCCTGGAGATCTGCAGTTTATGGGTTATACAGTGATATTTTAATATGTTACTATCACTCATGATTTGAGAGCATGTCAATGGTTGATGAACCTCACAGGGGATCAGCAGTTTATGGATTTTACAGTAACCTACTTGTAAACTACCATCAGTCATTGTTTTAGACCATATCCATAGTTCACTGGTTAAAGTTTCTTATTGGTTATTTGAGGGTTGAGGGTTTAATTCCAGGAACTCATAAAACTTTTCTTTGTCACAAACTTAAGTCCTTGGTGTCCCATAATGTAAAGGATACTGTATTTGTGGGAATATGTTGTGACTTAATGAAAGCAAGTTAAAATTAGTTCTGTTGTAATGTGATCTAACGACCTTTTCTGAATACAGGGCAAATTGTTGATGGACCACTGAACGGACCTGCACCTGGTCCATGGGATATTATGGTTCAACCATCACAAATGTTTATTCAAAGTAGCACACGAGTTGAAGTACCTCACACTGCGTCAGTCAAGGTACAGTGATTAAACCAGTAATGTCACTCAATGTTTTCTTTTCTTAATGCTTTTTTTCGGTAAAAGTTCCTCGAGTCGCTTTAAATCAGAAGAAAATTAAAATCTTAAAATGTATTCCCTTACAGTATTTCCTCTTTTACCTTTCCTGATACCAAAATTTACTTTTGGAAGGAAATTTTCTTCCACGTTGAAGCAGTGACTCAGTATCACAGAAAAACAGCGTCGACCATGTTACTACAGTACTGTACCTCACGTAAACTATGTTGGCGGAAAGTTGGCGGGTCGAAACTGAAACCGGACACTTAGTTGTTCTTAAGTTAAAGTTATTCTCCTTTTTTTCCGTTTATCAAGCAATGTCATGAATGTTATGGAGGAGGATACAAACAGTGCAAACGTTGTTTGGGAAGAGGATGGGTAAGTGTTGAGGAAATGCGAAGTTCTTTCAATCTCTACTCTGCTGAGTCTCTATTCATACTGTACTTATGCCCCAGAGGCCAGAACAGTTGGAATGATATTAAGACCATGCTTTTACGGATAAAACAAACAGGCCTGGAAGAATTTAGAACGTTTACACCTCAGGTAACATTGAGGATATAGGAGTTGTTTTATGATTGTAAGTGATTTCGGTATTTAGTAGAAGAGTCCTGGAATGTCGTGAACCGTCTTAAAGTGTTCCAAGTAGTTCGTCCTGCTCAACATTGACTTCTACGATCTCAGTCAACCGAGTTACTTGTCCTCATTTATGTCATCTGTCTTGCTCAAGTGTATGCTCAATTCAAATATACTTTTTATTTTTCACTCTCATGTTACTGTACGTGAAGCGAAGAAACGTTCGTCTTGATACTTGGCTTGCGCTCTGCCTGATTCATCGCTTTGTGTGATTAGGCAGTTGAGAGTTGAAAAGATTTTAATTTTAATGGGTTTACCGTTGTTTATGATGAGATTTTTTATCACATGTTTAGGACAAATGCTCTTCGTGCAACGGCCGTGGTCGTCGAACCGAATTTGATGAGGAAAGGGAGTGTAGTTTTTGCCATGGCTCAGGACAAAAGAGGTAGGACTTTAGTACACGAAGTTAAACTGAGGAATATAAACACCGCACTGTATAAAGGAAGAAAGTATAAGTATTACCGTAGAGAGAGACGACTTGCATAAAAACGCGGGTTGAGTGTCAAGGTAACGTACGTCCAAGAAGTTCATTATCTAGATGAATGGTTGAATCTTTCTGTAGAGCAATAAAACTGAGGAAACAACTCAAGTTATGGTAACCAACCTCTGAGGAATGTCTTATCTAGGTGAATGACTAAGCGTTACTATAGTGTGAGAAGACTGAGAGAACAACACACGTCGAGGTAACCAACCTCTGAGCAGTGCTCTAACCAAGTGAAAGACTAAGTGATACTCCAGGATGATGCGACTCGAGAAGAACTCGTTTCACTCTCTGACGAAGAGCCATAGCTCGAAACGTTAGAATTCTTTGTCATCAATTCGGCAGTCTACTAACCTTTTAACTTTTTGTGCTGTTTTATACTGCCTATGCAGCATCCCTGTCGGGGATTTGCCTCCCGAATTGTTTCGCCCAACAACTCACAAAATATTCACTCACAATTGATAAAATAAAGTTGTATTTATCGTTCCCAAAAACCCAGACACAGACAGACAGTTAAATTTTTTAGCGCATAAACTATAAGATATATTTCGTCATGTGATATGGTCCCTCCCTTTTACTGAGTTCCCATTGGCCAACTTGCTGCTGACGCGTCACTTTATATGTATTAAATGACAAAAACAATCAAATCAACTATTGACATCTCCAATTCAATTGACCCTAATGTTGACCTCACCAGTCTCCGACATCCCATTTTTGTATCATTGTCTGGATTCTTGAGAATGTGTAGTCTATATGAAAGTCTGAGTACTCTTATAAGGTGAATGCACTTGGGAACAAGACAAGTTCACGTAACCAATCTCCGAGGAATGTCCCATTCAAATGACTGACTAAGTGATACTGCAGTATGAGAAAGGCGATAGTATCTACCTTGTGATTAATATGATAGTGAAAGTATGGAGGGCTATTATACAGCGATATACTGGGCTGTGGTCCCAAACGTGAATTGTACACTTGTATGAAAAGTATACGACAGTCTAAATTAGTTTTACTTTGCAAATCATGTAGTAATGTCGATCAAGTTAATTCTTTGAATGATAATTTCAACCGCAGATATCTTATTCTTGTTTCTTAAAGGTGCATTTCTTGCAATGGCGACGGAAGAGTTCGGTGCGATACCTGCAGGACTCATGGCAAGTTGAAGACCTTCATACAACTGACCGTCACATGGTAATAAAACCAATTATATAAACACTGTAGCTGCGAATGCGATCTTTCTCCACCCCATGAAAAAACTAAAATTATAATTCTTTTTCAACTCCTGATTTATTTTCCAAATTTGCCCAAAATCATCACTTTGAAACCTAGGAAAAATAGATGGCCCCTGAGCACAGTAGGCCTCCACTAAAATCTGCAAGTGTTTCGATGTAATAAAGTTTGAGCTCTTCAAATACTTCGATAAACTCCGAAACATTTACTGGTCAACCTGATGTTGTTTGCGTCAGGAATTAATGGTATTTTTACCTGATCTTCAAGGAAAAACCATGAAAAGGATTTTGTTGTTGAGCGATCTCAAGGTGGCCCGAAAGACAAGGTGGCCGGAGCAGCAGGCATTGAGATATTTCACCAGGAATTACCTCGGGTAAGCAGACTGTCCTTCAGTGAAAGATTACTGGAAATATGGTTCAATAGCGACACGAGTACTGCCATTTTTGAGCTTGTAAACTTCAGAACGTTTTGATTTTAAAAATACATAGTATTCAATGGTAAACCAAATGATGCATATGTTGTAGTTTAATTTTAGCTTTATTTCTTAACCTACCTACCTTCCTGTCTTCCTTCCTGTCTTCCTTCCTTCCTGTCTTCCTTCCTTCCTTCCTTCCTTCCTTCCTTCCTTCCTGTCTTCCTTCCTTCCTTCCTTCCTTCCTTCCTTCTTTCCTTCCTCCCTTCCTCCCTTCCTTCCTTCCTTCCTTCCTTCCGTCCTGTCTTCCTTCCCTCCTTCCCTTCCTTCCTTCCTGTCTTCCATCCCTACTTCCTTCCTCCCTTCCTTCCTGCCCCTCTTCCTTCCTTCCTTCACCATAAATATCTACATAATCATAACTCAAGACAAATTCTCTTCAGGCATGGCCCATAACAACCTTCTTTGACAAAGATATCAACATGGCATCACAAAGGATTGTGAACGAACACGTCACTGCTTGGCCCCAAGAAAGGATTTTGATGCAGGTATTGTTTTGGAAATTTTGGAGATTACTCCAATGACTTCACTCTAAACGTTTGCATGTTTACTGTCGTGGGATACATACACGTACATCCGCAGTTTCAAGCGAATTCCTTCGATAATCTAAAAGATGTGGAGAAGTTTCCAAGAAGTCATTATGTACAGTAGTTTGACGTCAAAATTACATCATTTGCTGATTAAACACATCTGAACGAAGTGAGATATGGAAGACTTGTAAACACCAGTCATTATAACTTCAGAAGTTTTTTTTTGAAACTAATTTTCACATAATGCTGCGCTAGCAGACAGTTTTAAAAGTAAAAGATAAAATAAATGCCGAAAAATACTGACCCAAGAGAGAGCTCAAGCTTTGAGAATACAACAAGACTCGAGAATAATTACGATGATACTTCGACTTTATTTAAATCTTCTAAGTTCAAATTGACAAAGACTTTAAAATACAATCAAAATATCAACGTTATTAATCTCATGTCTTCTCATTATTATTTACTTATTTTTATATTGGATAACACAATCAGCTACCTAAACTGTTCAGTAAGGTCCAGTAAGGGCCACCCCTCATGGGTCCAGTGTTAGTACTGGAGGAAACCGAAGTAAAGTGCATTTATTTACACTTGATAACCCTTACAGCTATATCGGTTGTTCTCCCTAGAGGTCCAGTAAGGACCTCCCTTCATGGGTCCAATGTTACTACAGGAGAAAACCGGAGTACCCGGAGAAAACCTGCGATGTTTGTTAGAGTCAAACTGGACAACACTCTTCTAACATGTGACCAAGATAACTTTAATGAGATAAATGCACGGAGCCGGAATCGAACCCTACTCACTGGGTACGAGACACGTACACTACCAATTTGCCACCAACACTCCAGTCACAAAGTTGAAAGACACATGCACTACCACTCAGCCACCAACTCCTCAATCACAAGTTAGAGATACGTACACTTTCACTGAGCCACTGACACCTCAACCACAAGTGAAAGATACGTACACTACCACTGAACCACCAACACCTCAATCACAAGTGAGAGATACGTACGCTACCACTGCCACCAACACCTCATTCACAAATAAGAGATACGTACACTACCACTAAGCCACTGACATTTCAATCACAAGTAAGAGATACGTACACTACCACTGAGCCACCAACACCTCAATCACAAGTGAGAGATACGTACACTACCACTGTGCCACTAACACCTCAATCACAAGTGAGAGATACGTACACTACCACTAAGCCACTGACATTTCAATCACAAGTAAGAGATACGTACACTACCACTGTACCAACAACATCTCAATCACAAGTAAGAGATACGTACACTACCACTGTACCACCAACACCTCAATCACAAGTGAGAGATACGTACACTACCACTGTGCCACCAACACCTAAATCACAAGTGAGAGATACGTACACTACCAGTGAGCCACCGACACCTCAATCACAAGTGAGAGATACTTACACTACCACTGTACCACCAACACCTCAATCACAAGTGAGAGATACTTACACTACCACTGTACCACCAACACCTAAATCACAAGTGAGTGATACGTACATTACCACTGTTCCACCAACACCTCAATCACAAGTGAGAGATACGTACACTACCACTCTGCCACCAAAACTTCAATCACAAGTGAGACATACGTACACTACCACTGTGCCACCAACGCCTCAATCACAAGTGAGAGATGCGTACGCTACCACTGCCACCAACACCTCATTCACAAATAAGAGATACGTACACTACCACTATACCACCAACACCTCAATCACAAGTGAGGGATACGTAAACTACCACTGAGCCACCAACACCTCAATCACAAGTGAGAGTTACGTACATTACCACTGAGCCACCAACACCTCAATCACAAGTGAGAGATACGTACATTACCACTGAGCCACCAACACCTCAATCACAAGTAAGAGATACGTACACTACCACTGTGCCACCAACACCTCAATCACAAGTGAGAGATACGTACATTACCACTGAGCCACCAACACCTCAATCACAAGTAAGAGATACGTACACTACCACTGAGCCACCAACACCTCAATCACAAGTGAGAGATACGTACATTACCACTGAGCCACCAACACCTCAATCACAAGTAAGAGATACGTACACTACCACTGTGCCACCAACACCTCAATCACAAGTGAGAGATACGTACACTACCACTGAGCCACCAACACTTCAATCACAAGTGAGAGATACGTACACTACCACTGAGCCACCAACACCTCAATCACAAGTGAGAGATACGTACACTACCACTGAGCCACCAACACTTCAATCACAAGTAAGAGATACGTACACTACCACTGAGCCACCAACACCTCAATCACAAGTAAGAGATACGTACACTACCACTGTGCCACCAACACCTCAATCACAAGTGAGAGATACGTACATTACCACTGAGCCACCAACACCTCAATCACAAGTGAGAGTTACGTACACTACCACTGAGCCACCAACACTTCAATCACAAGTAAGAGATACGTACACTACCACTGTGCCACCAACACCTCAATCACAAGTGAGAGATACGTACATTACCACTGAGCCACCAACACCTCAATCACAAGTGAGAGTTACGTACACTACCACTGTACCACCAACACCTCAATCACAAGTGAGAGATACGTACACTACCACTGAGCCACCAACACTTCAATCACAAGTGAGAGATACGTACACTACCACTGAGCCAGCAACACCTCAATCACAAGTGAGAGTTACGTACACTACCACTGTTCCACCAACACCTCAATCACAAGTAAGAGATACGTACACTACCACTGTGCCACCAACACCTCAATCACAAGTGAGAGATACGTACACTACCACTGTACCACCAACACCTCAATCACAAGTGAGAGATACGTACACTACCACTGAGCCACCAACACTTCAATCACAAGTGAGAGATACGTACACTACCACTGAGCCAGCAACACCTCAATCACAAGTGAGAGTTACGTACACTACCACTGTGCCACCAACACCTCAATCACAAGTAAGAGATACGTACACTACCACTGTGCCACCAACACCTCAATCACAAGTGAGAGATACGTACACTACCACTGAGCCAGCAACACCTCAATCACAAGTGAGAGATACGTACACTACCACTGAGCCAGCAACACCTCAATCACAAGTAAGAGATACGTACACTACCACTGTGCCACCAACACCTCAATCACAAGTGAGAGATACGTACACTACCACTGAGCCAGCAACACCTCAATCACAAGTAAGAGATACGTACACTACCACTGTGCCACCAACACCTCAATCACAAGTGAGAGATACGTACACTACCACTGTGCCACCGACACCTCAATCACAAGTGAGAGATACGTACACTACCACTGTGCCACCAACACCTCAATCACAAGTGAGAGATACGTACACTACCACTGAGCCACCAACACCTCAATCACAAGTTAGAGATACGTACACTACCACTGTGCCACCAACACCTCAATCACAAGTGAGAGATACGTACACTACCACTGTGCCACCAACACCTCAATCACAAGTGAGAGTTACGTACACTACCACTGTGCCACCAACACCTCAATCACAAATGAGAGATACGTACACTACCACTGAGCCACCAACACCTCAATCACAAGTTAGAGATACGTACACTACCACTGTGCCACCAACACCTCAATCACAAGTGAGAGATACATACACTACCACTGAGCCAGCAACACCTCAATCACAAGTGAGAGTTACGTACACTACCACTGTGCCACCAACACTTCAATCACAAGTGAGAGATACGTACACTACCACTGAGCCACCAACACCTCAATCACAAGTGAGAGATACGTACACTACCACTGAGCCACCGACACCTCAATCACAAGTGAGAGATACGTACACTACCACTATACCACCAACACCTCAATCACAAGTGAGGGATACGTACACTACCACTATACCACCAACACCTCAATCACAAGTGAGGGATACGTACACTACCACTGTACCACCAACACCTCAATCACAAATGAGAGATACGTACACTACCACTGAGCCACCAACACCTCAATCACACGTGAGAGATACGTACACTACCACTGTGCCACCAACACCTCAATCACACGTGAGAGATACGTACACTACCACTGAGCCACCAACACCTCAATCACAAGTAAGAGGTACGTACACTACCACTGTGCCACCGACACCTCAATCACAAGTGAGAGATACTTACACTACCACTGTGCCACCGACACCTCAATCACAAGTAAGAGGTACGTACACTACCACTGTGCCACCAACATCTCAATCACAAGTAAGAGATACGTACACTACCACTGTGCCACCAACACCTCAATCACAGGTAAGAGACACGTACACTGCCACTGAGCCACCAACACCTCAATCACAAGTAAGAGATACGTACACTACCACTGAGCCACCAACACCTTAATCACAAGTAAGAGATACGTACACTACCACTGTGCCACCAACACCTCAATCACAAGTAAGGGATACGTACACTACCACTGAGCCACCAACACCTTAATCACAAGTAAGAGATACGTACACTACCACTGAGCCACCAACACCTCAATCACAAGTGAGAGATACTTACACTACCACTGTGCCACCGACACCTCAATCTCAAGTAAGAGATACTTACACTACCACTCAGCCACCAACACCTCAATCACAAGTAAGAGATACGTACACTACCACTGAGCCACCAACACCTCAATCACAAGTGAGAGATACTTACACTACCACTGTGCCACCAACACCTCAATCACAAGTGAGAGATACTTACACTACCACTGTGCCACCAACACCTCAATCACAAGTGAGAGATACTTACACTACCACTGTGCCACCAACACCTCAATCACAAGTTAGAGATACGTACACTACCACTGTGCCACCAACACCTCAATCACAAGTAAGAGGTACGTACACTACCACTGAGCCACCAACACCTCAATCACAAGTAAGAGATACGTACACTTCCACTGTGCCACCAACACCTCAATCACAAGTAAGAGATACGTACACTACCACTGAGCCACCAACACCTCAATCACAAGTGAGAGATAGGTACACTACCACTGAGCCTGCAGCAACCCACCATACTCAAATCATGACCTCTCAACAATTCAGTATTTTTTCATTATTTGTTTTATAGTAAACCTTTCACATCACATACACTTCATTATTAACTTCTCTGACTTCATAATCATTGATTTGTCAAGCGCCAAACACTCAGAGCTGTCCCTGTGGCTGAAGTTGCCTACGGTTGGAAGGACCAGAACCTGCGCTTCTGGGTTTATGGCAGTAATCCTCGTCAAGTTTTCGCTCCTGATTATCCCCAGCAGTGTTGCTGTGGTTGCACGATCCTGTGAGCCTGGGAACTAAAGATTTTACGTGCGCAGAGATTATCAAATGGCGCTTACATTACATCCAATTTTGCTATATATGTAGGAGGACGTTTGACTCTAATTTTATCTGAGGAATTTTAGGCCAAGTTCCTTGGCTAGACAAGCTTATTTAGGGGTCCACCTTGTGCTGAACGAAACCTGAAAGGCGCTTTAGGGATTGGAAGGAACCGTAAATGCTCTTCGAAAACAAACAACAATTTTAAAAGAACAACTATTATAAAATAAATGCGAACTCTGATTGATTAATACTATGATTCAAACGCTTGGTACGTTGAACGACCTTTGTTTGTTTGAAAAAAACAAAAAAAAAAAAAACTGTTTTGTTTTTCTGTTCACCAAGTTGAAGTGCCTTGACGTCTTTCCTTTATCAACAGGATTCGTCTTCTTAAGCTTGTCTATAACTGATAGTTGATGATTTTTGGTAGAATTATGCAAGCTTTGGAAATAATTTACAAAATTATTGTTCGTTCTGTATCGGGAGATATTGACTTTAAGCTTTGCTTTGTGTCTGAATACTTGGAGAC
The DNA here is from genome assembly GCA_030142905.1 of Heliopora coerulea. Taxonomy (NCBI): domain Eukaryota; kingdom Metazoa; phylum Cnidaria; class Anthozoa; order Scleralcyonacea; family Helioporidae; genus Heliopora; species Heliopora coerulea. The sequence goes on from JASJOG010000492.1 coordinate 52,851, forward strand.
AGAGCGGTTAGTCATTTTGTGAATAGCATGTACGAATAGGTTTTATACCTTACTATGAGTTAATGGAAACGATACAGATGGAATATGCCGGTTCTTTGAAATTTTCACTGTTAACTGACAAAAATATTGGTGGTGATAATGACCTCCATTCTGAAAGGAAACGCAATGTTTAAGTGGTCTGCGGAAGTGATATTTGGTCGAGAACTCGAGTGATTTGTTTTGAAACTTTGGCTTGGGTAGATTCAAAATATAATGAAAATGTTCCTCGTGTAATGAAAGGGTCTGACGTTATCCTGGCGGCCCCAAGAGACTTTCAAACTGAGAATGAGTTTGGAGCTATCAGAGACGTAAGATATGGATATTTAATGATAGTAAACGACGTAATTACGGATAATGAAAGTGTTCGTTGAAGGAAACATCACGTCAAGAGGTGTGAAATCTACCCATGTGGAACCTGAAAAGTGGAAATTGAGGGTACTCAGAAAAAGAAGTTTGTTCCTAGTAGCACTAGGAACAAACTTCATCGGACTGAAGACCTATAAAAACCAATGACAATTTTAACGAAAATTGAATTTAGAAATTTGTTGATGAGAAACCTCCAACATCCCCCATTGCGGAATTTCATTTAGAATCGATGCTATCTTGTATTATATATCACATTACAAATTATTTGGCTCCCTCATTACCAGTGAGAAACCATTATACACTGAATATACGCTAACAATAATGCTCTAAAGTTGACTCTCAAGAGAGAGTGACTTTGATGGCAACGACAACCTGTGACAAAATCAAGGTCTAAGCATAATCTTCGCCTTCAATACAGAAAATAAAACTCTTTGAAAAATTCTTACTGCACTGAATTATATCTTGATGACAGATGGCATGTCAAGTTCGTTCAGTCTTGAACTTTTGGCAAAAATTGTGGGCGGCTGTCTTCATTTTACTGTCAAAACATCAAACTCCAAGTACTTCGAAATCTTAATAGATATCATTTCGGATATATCCTTTTTTCAGATTAAGTGAAAGATTATATGTTTAAAACAAGAAATCACGTCGTGCAAGGTAGATTTTGTCTATTCTTATAAAACAGTTGTGGAAGCAAAAACAACGTTGATTGTTATTACTGTGAAGGAATGTAGAATAATCAGATTGTGGCATGATAAAATGACAGGATAGAGAGAATTTCCTGTATTAAGTTACTAGCTTTTTATGGCGTCCATTTGAGCGTAATCGACAATTTAATCTGAGCGTCTCGAGGTAACGAAAGTTTTGGAAGCGAGGTTTTGCTTTGGAAGTTAATCAGTTGAGCTATTAATACTAAAAGGTTTTTAAATTTTGAAATTTCTTTAGGAGAAAGCTAAAACACCCCCTTTGCGGAATTTCATTTACAATCGATGCTATTTTGTATTAAATACAGTAAAACTCGCCTAAGTCGGACTCTCTAAACTCGGATCTTCGGCTATCTCTGATGCATCAAAAAGTCCCGTTGGTTTCTCACTTTATATCCAAGTAACACATAACTCGGATTTTGCTTAACTCCGATGAAATTTTGATGCACAATCGAATCCGACTTAGGCGAGTTTTACTGTATATCACATTACAAATTATTTGGCTCCCACATTACGAGTGACAAACGATCATACACTGAGTATACGCTTACGGATACCACCGACGACCTGTGATATAAACAAGGTCTAAGCATAATCTTCCCCTCCAATACAGAAAAGAAACTCTTTGAAGAATTCTTACTGCATTAAATTATATCTTGATGATAGATGCTTAGTTCGTTCAGTGTTGAACTTTTGACCCAAGTTGTGGGCGTTTGTCTTCATTCTACTGTCAAAACATCAAACTCCAAATACTTCGAGACCTTAATAGATAATATTTTTTCGGATATATCCTTTTTTCAGATTAAGGAAAAGATCGTATGGTTAAAACGAGATCACGTCGTGCAAGGTAGATTTTGCCTGTTCTTATAAAACAGTAGTGGAAGCAGAAACAACGTTGATTGTTATTACTGTGAAGGAATGTAGAATAATCAGATTGTGGCATGATAAAATGACAGGATAGAGAGAATTTCCTGTATTAAGTTACAAGCGTTTTATGGACGTCCATTTGAGCATACTCGGCAGTTGAATCTGAACGTCTCGAGGTAACGAAAGTTTTGGAAGCGAGGTTTTGTTTTGGAAGTTAATCAGTTGAGCTATTAATCAGTCTTCAAGTTGGGAACATTCAGTCATCCTGTTAAAATATACCAAGCCCATGTGAGAGGTTAGTTAAAAGGCGAACTCTTGTATGGAAGGTGAATCATTGAGACATTTGCACCGTCTTTCATCTGAGTATTTGAGCTGATACGTTGCTAGAATATGAAAGAACAGCTCGCCTCTCAGCGCTATCAGTCTTCGGTATTTTGACTGACAATTTGAAAATCTTTACTCGTTGTAACAGCAGGTTTCGCAAGCTGTCGTAAGTTTGAGATTCAAGCCAGTCAGTCTTACGCCATATCTTCCGCTTTCGTTTAGAAATTCGCTTGATTAAACAGAATTAAAAAGCGATGTGGATGGTTGGATAACATTTGCGCTGTCCAATGGATTGATGGAACTGCAAAAATGTCTGGAGTTAGATCAAGGTAAGTCTTTGAGCAAACCAGTATGTAAATCGCCGAATTTTTGACATACATCTGGGTTATCTGCTTGTATTGATTTGAAGAAAGTATGAGCGGATTTAAACTTTCGTGCATCTCGTCCCCGCGTCTGGCATTGTTTTTCGTTCATGTTTGGTTGTCAGTGTAAGCTGCTCAAGTTAGTGGCTTTATAAACTTTAATCTTGAAGGAAATTCGTACATTTACGTTCTATTTAAACTTATAAAGGCTCGTTTGGCCAAGCCTTCAAGAACCTCAACGTAGGTTGCTTTGCAGTGCCTTGCCGTTTGATGCAACCTAGGTTTAACTACTTCAGCTGACTCTGATCCGAGTACTGTTGGTAAACAGCTGTGATCTGTAAACATCAGCCTTGAATACTGATGGCATACTACCACAATGAATGAGGAAATAAAAGGAATCTTCGTTTCCATTTTGAGAAAAGAGTTCTTTTAGGATTTACCGTGACTTATGAAGTTCACTGTAAGTAAACATATAAATGCGTGATTGATAAAAAATACTAAGTTAGGAATTAAACATTCACATGAACGAGACAGTACTGCAAAGTATTACGGTAGTTTCCCTCAGCAAGCGTAATAAGCGGAACTGGCAATTGACTGCCGACAATTCCCTTTTAAACATGTGAATCCGTCCTTGAAAGTTCAGTACGTATTCAGCATGCACGTAGTTCAAGTTGATTTCAAAACTTTGTGTATATCTGCAAGTTTAACTTGAAAGATTTCGAGGATATTCGTTGGTATGAAAAATGAACGAGCATATTTAAGTTCTTTGGTCCACAGCTTAAGCCAAGGTTATCAAGGAAGAGTACAAGAATGAGACTGATCGTATTGTTAAAACGTGAGGTCACGAGGAGCAAGATAGCTTTGGTCGTCTCATAAATCAGTCGAACGACACTCATTTATAGGAATGAAGTATTCGGTTACCAGCCGTAAACATTTGTCTTTAGTCCATCCTTTTATCGCCGTCCATTTGAGCATAGGCAGAAGTTTAGTAAGTTTTGGAGGTGACATTTTGTTTTAGAAGCGAAGCAGATGAGCTGTTAATCAGCCTACAAGTTGGGAACATTCATCGAAGCAAAATATACCGAGAACATGGGAGAGGTAAGTCAACACACTGACTTATGTTAGGTGAATCGTTGAGACATTTATCATGGTTTATGGTATGTTGAAGATGCGGATTGATAGTGAAACTTTGTTAGAATATGAATCTGCAACTCGCCTTTCACCGCTATCAACCTTGAGTATTTTAGCAGACCATTACTTTGAAAGTCTTCACTCGCTATGACAGCAGGTTTCGCGAGCTATCGCGTGGTTGAGGTTCAAGGTTGTCTTACACGACACATATTCCGGTTTCGTTTTGAACTTTTCTTGGTAACAAAATTCGTTATAGCGGTAGGGATGAAGAGATAGCATTCGAACTTTCTAATGGATTCACTGAATTCAAAAATGTCAGAAGCTGCATCATGGTATGTTCTAGACCAAGCAAGAATGGAAATTGTCGCAAGTTCTGACGTGCATGTCTGCTTGTATTGGCTTGAAGCAAGTTCGTGTGGGGTTCAAATTTTTGTCGAATTTTTCCCTTACTTTTGTTCGCCAATGCTAGCTGTTCAAGTTAATTGATTTAGAAACTACATCCCTCGCAGGAAATTAGAGACATTCTTCTTCTATGTAAACTGTTTTAGTTGGTCTCGCGTCAACGAACTCCATACTCGGACATTGGTTTGTAATAAAATGCAACTTAGTTTGTTCCACGTTTAACTATTTCCGCTGACCCTAATCTGAACGTAACCTCCAAACATCAGCATGAATACTGATGGTAAACTTACACAACAAAGAAGGAATAGGCACAAGAACGTCAAAACTGTGGAACATTACGGGCAAACATGGTAAAATACTGAAAAGGTACTAGAGTGGAATGAACAGTGGTCGTAAAGCAAGGTTAAGGAAAATTAATGAAGTATGGATCACGAGTAATTTTATCGGCTATGTTCCCAAATCACTTTGTGCGTGACGTTTTGAAAGTTCAATTTATGTTCGTGATTGGAAAGTGTTTTGGACAGGTCTCCCACAGACCAATGTGTATCTGGGAAGAGTGAGATATACACTTCTAACTCCGTTTTCTTATATCTAATTGACACCAACAGAACAAAATCTTCTCATTGTATAAATAGTTCAAATTAAACGCAAGCGTTATAGGCAAACTTTTGCTTCTACAAGTGTGCTAAAGTAGCGTGCCATGACCACCTCAGTCGTGTTTTCAAAGCCCAGGTTGGCTGATGTGCAATGACTTCAGGGATTCAAATTTAGAGTTGGAAGCAATGCGCGACGGCGGCTTTATCCATAGTGATCGTTTAGAACCATCAGTTGGTGGATTCATGTTGGAGTCAGAGTTATGTCAAGTTGAAATCGTAACTCAAAGAAGACTGTGCTAAGAATATTCTGAAATGAATTGAATTCTATGGGCAAATAGATCAGATTTGTTGTAGAACAGATTGTAGTGATGACTTGATGAACGAAGCACACAGTGGTGTGATTTCTACAAGCCAATCAGAGTACACAATCCAATATATCCAAGCAGTGCAATTGCTTTGTTTTTTATTGTGCAAATCATGGATGATGGATGGTCGATACCCTAAAAATTTTACGAGAGCTTCAACTTCGCTTTAACTGTGTAAAACAAACGTTTTCTATGTTGCCTTCTTTCTTTCAGTTATAGACACACAAAAGACGTCATAGCTTGGTGAGAAGATTAGTGAGCCACTCGACCTAGTTTCACTTTGGAGCCAATTTTGATTCTATGTTGACGTTTCCTGTGCATCTATAACCGACCAGGCAACGGTAAAATGGGAGCTATTTGTCATATAAAGTCAAAAAACGAGCCAACAGTTGGAAAGCGTTTCTATATGTGGTTGAGAACGAATGCTAGTGGTAGCCTTAAGCAAGTAAGTGTGCAGAGCCCAGCCGAACTAGAAGATTTCCTGGGGGAGGTCTACTGAGATCATATAGCACACCAACGGAGAATTTTTGTCCTAGGAGTAAGACAAGTAAAAAATATTCTGCATTTTAGAGCCTCTGAGAGTGATCCTGAAGTATTTTATCAAGTTTTGTGTGATATTTCTCAGAATTACAAGACCAGCTGAGTGAAATTTAGTGGGCACATCCCTCCGGTGCCTTGTTGGCCAAGCAGTTGACAAAAACAGGAAACGTGATCGAGTAATTTGAGCAATTGGCTGGGATGGTACTTATCTTCCAATTCAATTCCGGTGCCTAACTTAAAGTAAAATGAATCAACTCTGTGTTGCTTGATCTTTCTGATGTTTACATCAAGCGGTGGATATGAAATATAAATCGTACTTTCGGGAGGTCGAACTGAACTCCGCAACGGTAAAGTAAAACGAAATATTTTGAAAAAGTGAGTAATTTGAAATTTGACGTTTGATCTCCCGCTGAATCAAGTGATCGTGATCAGCAATTAAGTTCTGTACACCAACAAGCAACGTGATTTATGGAAGTATTGGAAAAACAAAACATGTTACAAATCTCCAGCAAACCTTTTAAGAACAAAATGTTTTATAGCCAGCCAAATCGAGGTTAAAACTTTTTATGTTCCTTATGTCAGAATATGAATATTTGGTTGAATAATCCAATGGACATTCCTGGCATTTTGTTGACTATATGTGGGTCTGTTCGTTAGCTTTATTTTAAATTTATTATTTTATATATATATATATATATATATATATATCAAAATAAACCAAAACAAGGAATGGCTTTGGCATTGCGTAGCTATTACATCACCGCGTCTATATAAGATCAAACCGGAATCATTATCACCCCGTTGCCTGATGATCGCATAGTTGCGTGAAACTCGGAGTAGCGACGCAAGACATTTTAAGTTTATGTTATTTTATGATATATATGTATACATATATATACATATATGTACATACATATTTCTTGTAATGATCTTATATCGCTCTGATCATGTTGCGCTTTAAAGCAACGAAACGTTATTGATAAATTTTTATACCTTTCAACAGTAGTCACGTCATGCCTTGAAGTCATTTGCTGGACACTAATATTCGTCTTTCAATCAACATTTTCGTGTAATAACTGCCATATCAATCCTAATTTTGTTATTTAGTTGAGCGTAATACTAGATGGAGCGAAGGACCAACAGTGCTAGTTGGACTGAGAATCTACGAATAGCGGAAGAGGTCAAATTTTAAGGTACTCGTATTTATTTTGTAATTTTTTTGGAGGTTTTTAATTCTGTTTGTGTGTAAATGAGTGAAGTGTTCACCGTTGTAATTAGGTTAGCTGATATTGCATAGTAAATGATAACTTGATGTGAACGACAGAAGTGGTCAGAAACAATACAATTGGAGTAGTGACCGTGATGCTATGCGTGTTGCACAAGCCTACACTACAGATAGTAAACTATACTGTTGTATAAACCCCAGAGCCTTATTTCTTTTGCACGAGTATTGTTTTAAAGCCATGTTTGTCCTTTATTCCAGTTTATTCTTCGTATACATTCACATTATTAAACAAGTACTTTAGCCACAGATCCTTCATGAGTTTCTCCCCTGCATAATCCTTCTTTGTTTAAATCTGCATTCCGTACAAAATGAAACACCAGGGAGTTTAAGCAAGCCAGTTGGGCGACGCCGTTTAAGAACGAAGATTAATTTTTCAGCATTTTGTTAGACTAACATGCCATTAACGGTGTAATGAACTGTCAATGTTATTTTTACTCCTCTGAAACTTTCCTCGGCAGCTCTGATCTTCTTGTAAACATTTAAACTACCAAAGATCTTCCACGTTCTATGCACCATCGTAGCCATGAAACAGCGGAAATGCTCTGGACGAAGTACCGTGCAAAAGTAGGACGGCGTTGAAAATACTCTTGGAACTAGAACTTGATTAATTCCTTCCTTGAATAAAAATTTCTATTGTATGAACACGTTAGAGAAGACGTTGCCGTAGTGTTTGCATGAAATCCCTTGTTACTTTTTCCGATATTTGTCTTTTATTTGTTTTAATCTTCGTCAACGGATGTCATTTTTCATTTAACAATTTCTAAACCGATTTTTTCCAGTTAAAATATAAGAACACTTTCCGTTTGCATTTATAGGAGTAAATCGAAAATCGACATTTTTCCTTCACGGTGTTCTTGGAGTTTTCCGTAAATTGTTGATACCGTTTCAATTCAAGGAAGCACTATTACATTTTAACGAGAGAGGTCTTGAAAATGGGTGAAAGTTCTTTGACGCGAAACGTTTTCAAGTGTTCAAACAATGATCAGAGCGGAGAAGTGATTGACCTTAGAGCTAGCGGTGTTTCGGAGGAACCTATTCCTTCCAAAGTTTTAAACAATCCACAAGTCAAGAAAATTCTTCTTTTCCATCGAAGTGTGCCCAAGTGGCTGGAAAATAGCATCTGTAATTTGGGTCGCCATGTTTCAATAAGCGCATTTGACGAATGCAAGGACAACAACCCAGCTCCCAAAAGATTTGAATACAACAAATATTTGTGGAAGACCTGCCAGCTTGAGACTGATCAACATGGTCTAATTCGTCTGGACATACGATGCAAAGCATTTTTCCAAAATTCACTTTTCCCTTCAAGCAAAAAGAAATTGCGACGACTGACACTGAGACATTATGAAACTGGTGTAATTAATCGTCTTGACAGGGACACTGTTAATGATTTAGAAGAACTGATTATTGCGAATGGGGAACCAGGAGACACGTTAACTGTAAATGTTCGTAGGAGAATATGGGAAAAATGCATCGACAGTTTCCCTGAAATTTCTTTACAGGATATTGCTTTAGAAACGTCAGACAGTCGAGTAATTCAGCTTGACGTTTCTTCAGAATGCCGCGAAATTTCGCTTAAGGATATGTCAAAGCTTGAAAAGTTCTTGTTATGTGCCGATGGAAAGAAGATTTTACCAACACAAATGGATCAAGCACACAACCTTCAAGATTTATACATCTTTGATGATCCGATAGGTGATCATTTCCAGTTATCATGCAATGTTCTAAATCTACGAAAACTTGTCTTGTACAACTGCGGATTAACGACCTTTCCTACGACCATAACCACGATGAAAGAGCTGGAGGTACTTGGGTTGTATTACAATGATTTCCAGGACCAATCAGTTTCAGTTGGTGAGCTTGTGAAACTGAAGCGACTTACGATTTTCAGTTGTAACTTAAATGCTTCTCCCGAAGGACTCGAAGATCTGATCAGTTTAGAAGATCTGGACCTTTTTGGTAACAATGACCTTGGCAAGCAGCCATTTTCTATTAGTGGACTGAAGAATTTGAAGAAGTTGAATATGAGGAGGTGTGGTCTTAAAAAGTTCCCGGATGGACTGGAAAATTGCATTAGTTTAGAAGATCTGGACCTTTCGTGGAACAAGGACCTTGGCAAGCAGCCATTTTCTATTACTGGACTGAAGAATTTGAAGAAGCTGAATATGAAGGAGTATGGTCTTGAAAAGTTCCCGGATGGACTGGAAAATTGCATTAGTTTAGAAGATCTGGACCTTTCGTGGAACAAGGACCTTGGCAAGCAGCCATTTTCTATTACTGGACTGAAGAATTTGAAGAAGCTGAATATGAAGGAGTGTGGTCTTGAAAAGTTCCCGGATGGACTGGAAAATTGCATTAGTTTAGAAGATCTGGACCTTTCGGGGAACAAGGACCTTGGCAAGCAGCCATTTTCTATTACTGGACTGAAGAATTTGAAGAAGCTGGATATGAGTTTGTGTAGTCTTGAAAAGTTCCCTGATGGACTGGAAAATTGCATTAGTTTAGAAGATCTGGACCTTCGGAGGAACTATGACCTTGGCAAGCAGCTATTTTCTATTACTGGACTGAAGAATTTGAAGAAGCTGAATATGAGTTTGTGTGGTCTTGAAAAGTTCCCGGATGGACTGGAAAATTGCATTAGTTTAGAAGATCTGGACCTTGGTGAGAACTACAACCTTGGCAAGCAGCCATTTTCTATTACTGGACTGAAGAATTTGAAGAAGCTGGATATGAGTGGGTGTGGTCTTGAAAAGTTCCCTGATGGACTGGAAAATTGCATTAGTTTAGAAGATCTGGACCTTCGTAAGAACTACAACCTTGATAAGCAGCCATTTTCTATTACTGGACTGAAGAATTTGAAGAAGCTGGATATGAGTGATTGTCGTCTTGAAAAGTTCCCTGATGGACTGGAAAATTGCATTAGTTTAGAAGATCTGGACCTTCGTGAGAACTACAACCTTGACAAGCAGCCATTTTCTATTACTGGACTGAAGAATTTGAAGAAGCTGGATATGAGTATGTGGGGTCTTGAAAAGTTCCCTGATGGACTGGAAAATTGCATTAGTTTAGAAGATCTGCACCTTGGTGAGAACTACAACCTTGGCAAGCAGCCATTTTCTATTACTGGAATGAAGAATTTGAAGAAGCTGGATATGAGTTTTTGTGGTCTTAAAAAGTTCCCGGATGGACTGGAAAATTGCATTAGTTTAGAAGATCTGCACCTTGGTCAGAACTACAACCTTGGCAAGCAGCCATTTTCTATTACTGGAATGAAGAATTTGAAGAAGCTGAATATGAGTGGGTGTGGTCTTGAAAAGTTCCCGGATGGACTGGAAAATTGCATTAGTTTAGAAGATCTGGACCTTTGGGGGAACAAGGACCTTGGCAAGCAGCCATTTTCTATTACTGGACTGAAGAATTTGAAGAAGCTGGATATGAGTGATTGTGGTCTTGAAAAGTTCCCGGATGGACTGGAAAATTGCTTTTGTTTAGAAGATCTGGTCCTTTCCTTCAATAATTTTGGTGACAAAGGATTTTCCATCCAAACTACATCACAACTGAGAGAAATACGGTTAAGCAACTGTGGAATCGATCATGTACCAAATGATATCTTTGAACTTCCTAATCTCGTCGAGTTGGATATGAGTTCAAACAAACTAAAAGAATTACCTGAACGTTTTACCACCTTAATCACCAACAATGTGAAATTTAACCTTCAAGACAACGTGCTAGGTAAGCCACCACAAGTTATCTGCAACAACCCTACTGCGATACTGAAATATTTCAAAGACATTGCCAAGTTCGGTACAGTTCACTCTAAACGGCTTAGAGTGCAGGTGATTGGAAATTCTGGTGCTGGAAAGACGAGTTTGATTAACAGTTTATTGATGGGACAGTCAAAGTTGACAAGACCATGGGAGAGGACTGAAGGTGTTGAGATTAGAAAGTGGTTTCCCGATCCGACAAATGAAGATCTTGAACTAGAAATGTGGGACTTCGGTGGTCACATGGAGTACCAAAGTGTAAGCCACTACTTCGTTGAAGAACATTCTTTGTTTCTTTTGGTTGTGGATTTGTCAACGTATGAAAGGACTGATGAATCGTATCATGAAAATGCTGGCAAGTGGATTGACGAGTTAAAGAGCATTGTACTGCGGCCAGTAATAATGGCGGCTGCAACAAAATCTGACCTAGTTAAAGCAAGCAGTGTGAAAGATAGATGTGAGCATATGTTGGTAGAAATTACTAAACAAGAAAGAAGTGATATAGCAGCAATAAAAAGGGATAAAGAGCAGATCGATAGTACGGATCCTTACAACAGCAGTCGAATTAAAAAACTTGAGTTAGCGACAAGAAAGAGGCCGGTACTCCCCAACAGCCTTGTTTCTGTATCAGATCAGGAAAATTGTCACTGTAACTCGGAAACAGTAATTGTTGTTGCATCTGCGAAACGAAAATACGAAGATTCCGAAGATGAAATGTGGAGTCCTTTCGGAAGAGTAAGTGACATTATGTTGTCTCATCATGTCCACATTTTAGCAAAAGTTATTTTCTAAAATTAAGCTCACCGTACAAAATTGTGTTATGACAGATATTAATGTGTGTTTTCCCACTCATCATTGTGAGTTTTCAACGTGCCTTGATGTGGTTTTCTATATACATTGCCTGCCTGTTTCAAACCAACTAAGGTGTTTAATTTGAAGCACCTTAAGGTGTGAAATTTAACATACATTCAATATTGCTATTCTACACACCTTAAGCTACATGTAAATAAATTAATGATAAGATGAGATGTTCATTGCAACTTAAGGTGTGTTATATAGTACAGCTTACTGAAAGATGTTTTGTTTAACTAATAGTTATCTACTTCATGGAATATGTGTGGTGATGGATACGTTAGTTGGTGTGTTAATTTTAGGTTTTGTTTGGATTTGATAGCAGCAGCTACATTGGTTTCACAGGCCACATGAAGCTCATTAGTGGTAGCTTGGTTAATATGGTTTACAACTGAAACATGTAACTCTGGAAGGGTTACAGCATTTGCCATTACCAGAAATTGATGACAAAGGCCAGTGAAAAAAAATTCAAAGAAGCACTTTCAAATGATGTTGATCATTGAACTCAACATCATCAGTCTAAAACCAAAGTAAAACAAAATATCAACTTAAATTTTTGGGTGGTTGAAGATGGCCATGTCTAAATTAAGAAGGTGGACATGGTCACCTTGTTAATTTTGTCTTGGGCCATGAGCCAACTTGCTCTTCATGTTTCTAAAAGTCATGAATCACCTTTACTTGCATAGTTATGGCAGGATTATTTTTAATTTTAAAACCATTAGAACGAGTATGAATATGGAAAAAATTCAAACATGAAACAGAACATGGATGCTTTACCTTTGACTCATAATTCCAATTCAGTGAGGCCTGTAGCTTGGCAAACCAACTAGTAAAGGTGTGTTGTTTAAAAGGTGTGTTGTTGTTTGAAGGTAGTGTTGATGTAACAGGTGTGTCCTATGCAAAGGTGCATTTTACTTCAAAGGTGTGTTAAATTAGTAATCCTTGTTTCAGACAAAAAGTATGCCCTCAAAGTGCGCTATTTAAAAGTCTGTTTTGAAATATACCAAGGTGTGTTTCTTAACTTTCCATGTTGACTTTTGTAACCTGCCAAGGTGTGTTTTTCACAATGGTGTGTAGAGCTACTGCTGGCCCTGGGGGGTGAGGTAAAGGAGTTAGTGGACCCCCCAGTTGAAAATTGATTTTACTAACCTCACTAACTATCAGGCAGAGTGAAGCTTTGTATTCCTTAATTTACAGGATTTTTTGAGACATTTAATTTGCCCAACTAGTTCATGGTAATGAACTAATACCTCACCGTATGGACTTATGAAATGAAGAAAACAACACAAAATTTAAATTAATAAACACTGGTAATACCAAGCTCAAAATTTTATAGCAGGTTTTGTAAACATTCCTTCATACCTAGTTAATTCATTATTCCATGAATGATGAGTTTATACCATATGTACTCTGAGATACTACTTCGAGGTTAAACCACGCACATTAATGGCACGTTATCTTTTTGTGTCTGGAACAAGGAAGCTGCCAGATTAGATTGTAAACTTGATCATATTTCATATCTTATTTTACTTAGAACCACTGATGGCACATCAGCACATGAGCAATAGTCCTTTATTTTAGTGGTACAAAATCTGAATTCAATATAGCACTTTTTTTTTTGATTTCTTCTAGTCGTGGGGTCAATTTGACCCAACTTACCCCCCGTCTGCGGTATGGGTTTTTTTAAAATCTAAGGCATGTTTTTTGAGACTCTTGGATGTGCTAATAAAACACAAAAGTTTTATTAAAATGACACACCTTGTTGTGTTTTATATCATGCCTTTTTATTTAGGAAGAATCTGAAAGAAATGGCGTAATTTTGTTGAGACAGGAACTGCTCCGAATTGGAAGTGAAAAAGATTTGTTTCCCCATCTGAAAACCACTCTTCCATCGTTATGGGTCGAAATTGAAGAATTACTTCCAGCCTTGAGAGAAGAAATTGAAAAAAAGAAACGCCCTCGGTTCCTGACATTTCACGAGATGGAAAGGTGGTTTTGTGAACACCATCAAGACTTTGAGAAAGATGTTGGCAGAAAAGAGACATTGCGCACTGTCCTTCATTACCTGGTTAGTCTTGGAAAGGTTCTACGATTTGAGCGCGTAGAACAGCTTCGAAATTATGTGTTTCCAGATCCTGAATGGTTGATCATGCTGATCAAGAATGTCGTTCACCACGATTTAGATTCTCACCTTCAGTACAAAAGAGATTTCAAAGTTTGCAACATGGACGCCAGAAAGTTTGAAGAAGAAAAGACAGAATTGATAAAGAGTGGATTGCTTTCAGAATCCCTTTTACGATGCATTTGGCTTGATGCCGTTCCTGAAGAAACTGAATTTAAGAAGCTTGCTCCTTTACTTTATCATTTTGACGTGGGCTATCAAATGACGAAGAAAGAAGCAGAGTTTAAAGGAAAAGAAATAAGCAAGAACTACACGTTAATCCCAGCACTAATGCCTGAAGCTCGTCCCGATGCTATTGACACTAAATGGCCAAGAACTGCTTTTGAAGCAAAAAGTGAGTACAGATTTTGCAGTAGGGTTCCCGTTGGTTTATATGAACGGCAAATGGTCCGTTGCCATCGAGGCTCAGACTACATGTTTCATTGGAAGGAAGGATTCTTTGGAGTCTACGATTTGGATAAACAAAACGAAGTGACATTCTGTGTAACGAAGTGTAATGACCCACCGGACACGATTGAACTTACTGCCAGGGTTGCCGAGAGTGGCCAAATAAAGAGCCTGTGGAAAGCTGTCTTACGTTTTCACCGGATCTTTGTTAACATGGTGAGGGAATTGTGGCCTGAACTTCGGTACTCAATTTACAACAAATGTCACCAATGCGACGAATTCCATCACGAAATGGACTTCGAGAGGCTTTTAGAAGCACCAAACAGCTACGACAGAACAGTCTGCGATAAAACTGCACAAGGTGTCCCAGTTAGCGTGGAATTGGTCTATCCTCCTGCAGGTATCTTTTATTGTTATCTTTTTGTAATGTTTTCGTGATTTTTTTTGGTGAAACAAGACATAAATTCTTTCCCCCCTGCCACGGAAAATAGTTTCATGAGAATTTATCTGTTATAACCTTTATTCAGACACCTGTAGGTTCCAAAGTAAAACGAGAGTAGTTGACCATATTCAAATTGTAAAGTTTCAAGGAGATTTCGTTATTTGCCATACTTGAGGATCACATTCGTAATCTTTGCTCACAAAGTAAAAAACGCATTTATTAAGACAAATTAAAAATTTCCGAAAAGTCGTACTTACATTCTCCTTTTTCATCTTATACAGAGGTAGTGGAAGCATTTAAAGAAGAAACGAGTACGACTAAAAGTTCAGGTAAACATAATTTTTTTTTCACATGTTAGATTTTAACAAACTTTGTAACTGTCGAACATGTACCCGTAAATTTGTGTAAAATGACGAACTATATTTGAATGTTGGCTTCATACTTGTCTGTAGTTTTTGGGTACACAGGCAAGTTTTGGCAGGAAACTTTTAAAGCTGGTCCTGAGGCAGATGAAGAAGAATTAGGGATACATTTTTCCCTTTAAAAGATCCCTAATAACAAATTAATGTAAAGCAGTGATATTGGTTTCCACGTATTGACTGTTGTAAAGAAAAGGAATGAATTTGTGAATGCTAGCCAAGCATTCAAACGTTCACGAAACAATTCGAAAAGACAAGTAATCAACTAAAAGCTTGAAATGGAAGAATGAAAATGGCGCGAAAAATTATGAAGGAACGAACCAAACTCATTTAATAATTATCTTTTTTGTAACCCTTCCGGTTTCCTACCCGACTTTTTAATTTTGCTCTGGCTAACGCCAGACATTTTTACTCGTCAAGGGGAGGTGTCTAAGACAGGAAAAGTTAAACCCGTTTTTTTTTCGGTATGTGAAACGATTTTTAACATTTGATTATTTTTCTTCAACATTCTTGCCTGAAAGAGAGGAACGTCGTTAAGGCAAACAAAGTTTCAAGAGTTAAAGGACTTCTTGAGCTTTTACGTCCTGTATTTGTGTTTGGTAACTGTTCAAAGATTTGAAGGAATTGTTCGTTAATACTTTTTGTAACGTTGTAGCAACCATGCGACCGACAAAGTGTTTTGAAGAGCTTCCACAACTAAGCGTTGCAGTTCTAGAGCTGAAAGACTTACTGGTACCCAACAAATCCTTGGAACGTATACAGCTCCCTGTAGATGTCCTGTTGTTGACTGTGGACGACGAGGAATTGCTGAGTTGCTATACGTATCTCAATAATGGCTTCAGTAGCTCCATCATAGGTCTCGGAATAGTATACTTTGGAGAAATTGGTGATGGCGTAAGGAAAGTGAAAACATGTTTGGTTAGATGTGGTCGTGGCTCCACTCAAGCCAGTGGCGCGCAGAATGTTACGAGAACTGCTATCGAAATTTTGAAACCGAAAGTTGTGTTTGATGTAGGGTGTTGTGGCGGGCTGAAGAAAGAGAAGACGAAGGTCGGAGATGTGGTCATATCTGCAAAACTTACCACATATGCAGACAAGAAAACCATCAACGATCGACCACAGTGGCGTGGTAACATATTAAATGTAAGTAAGAATATTGGACATCTTATCAAATCCGCTGCCGACGGTTGGAAACCACCAATGAAAGATCCAAAATCCCGTGAAGTGAAGGTCCACCGCGATGCAGTAATTTTAACTGGCCCAGAGCTGGAGAATTGCCCTAAAGAAAGTGAAGCACTTCTTAAACAGTTTCCTGAAGCTACTGCAATCGAACCTGAAGGGCAAGGTGAGGGGATATGAGCAAGTTAAGCATTTTAACAGTGCGTGCATGAGGTTGAATATGACAGGGAGAATTACCAACGCCGAGGTTTGTGTAACCTGCCAAAGTTGAAAACAGAGGTGGATCACACAAACCAATGGTTTGATATTTCTCGGTGCCATAGGAAAACTGAAGTCAGTTATTGGTTAGTCAAGAGAAAACTGAAGTCAGTTATCACGATGCCGCCATGAGCCACTAATGAGGCTGGGACAAAAAGCGTATGGTGGGCCCATCTTTACTCCACACATGCCCCGTTCCTTGTTTGCCCCTGTACAAGGGGAATCGGGGCTCTTTATGGGTCGGTTCTGAACCGCATACGATCCAAGTCCTATGAGCCGTCCAGGCCACGAAAATATTGACCTGCCAACCACACTCTGTCGGCAATCCAATCTGAGGAAATGACATCGTTCCTGCATGTATAAAAACCAATGTATGTGGATATGACGTATGTAATTCGCGCCATGTGGTTGTAGATTTCTGTCTGGAGCAAACCAAGCTAAGGTGACATCAAAATTGAATAATAATGTCAGCTTTCCGGATGTGTTTTTGACCATTTACTTCCTTATTTAATGGTTTGTTGAAGTGCCATCAATAACGGTAATAACGCAACGTGAACGCGAACTTGGTTCCCGCACTGATTTCTTTGGTTTACAGGAACCGAATGGGGTGAAGTAGTATAATTTGTAGGCGATATACAGTTAGAAAGAAACTGTATCAGTTGTTCCTTTTGGTCAGTGCTGGTACCACGTATACATTTTCAGACATCACAATTTAAGCCAAACTGCCGAAGCAAATGGATGAAAGAATGCGAATAAAAGGAAAGACTATTTCGGAGACGGGGAAATGTTCACAGGCACAGCGAGTTATATGCTGTTTTCTTCCACGGGTGGGTTAACCCAGCAAAAATAGTCTTGCTCTTGATATCTTAGTCATGTCTCAACAACCACGTGCTCTTGTTTCAGGGGTATATGCTGCAGCTTTTGAATGTGAAGTAGAATGGGTTGTCATTAAAGGAATCTCTCATTATGCGGATGGTAGTGAACCAGAAACTAAAGAGCGGAAACGTTTTGCAAGTGTTGTGGCAGCGTCAGTTGTTAAGCATCTCTTGAAAGAGCCGGATGTTTTGAAATATTGGCCCAACTATCAAGGGATGAACTCGCACCACCGAGAAACAGGTAAAATTAGTGTAAATGATCACTAATTTTTTTTATGAGCCACTCTAGGAAAGATTAAATGACGTTTATTGATGTGGATAGTAGACAATCTTTATATTTCTGTTATGTCAGTAATTGCTGCTTGATACTGTTACAGCTCAAGCTGCATTTGTTGAACTATCAACCCTCAAAAGCTCTGACCTTCAGGCCGGAGTCGAGCCCGTGACCCTCT
Source organism: Heliopora coerulea (assembly GCA_030142905.1). Classification (NCBI taxonomy): domain Eukaryota; kingdom Metazoa; phylum Cnidaria; class Anthozoa; order Scleralcyonacea; family Helioporidae; genus Heliopora; species Heliopora coerulea. The sequence continues at coordinate 70,642 of JASJOG010000492.1, forward strand.
GAATGCTGACCAGACGCTCTAAACATCAAGCCATTAAAACTCAATCGACTCGCCCCAGGTTTAAACACCGCAACCTCGCTCTGCCACCTGAGTTTCAGTTGCGCAATCGCTGACCAATATACAATGTACTGTATAGATCAGTAGGCTCAATGGTTTGGTACCATTCGGAAGGTTGCTGGTTGGAGTATGTATGGTGTTCAGAGTTTTACTGACAATGGAAAGATGAACACAACTTGACCAGAAGGAAATGACAACAATAATAACAACAACAACAACAACATCAATATCTTTGTATTATATGAGACTACGGCAAAGTCATTTCGGTTCTACTCAACTCCATTTTCTACTATATCAATTACTATGTTAAAGTTTTGATAACATTTTTAGCTGTTCATTGCTTTGCAGTTAGTACATAGTCATTGTGATAAACTGTTTGGCTGCATTCACATGAGATTATTTAAACTTTTCCGTGACTTTTTCTTTGGTTCCTTTCTTTTAGACAAGAGCAGGTTTTTCCTCTGGGTTTTACTGATGGCATTTGCAATATTAATCATTGCTGTTCTACTTAAACTCTTCATCTGAATAAACATAGCGTGCTTGCTGGAGTTATGTTGATGTTAAACTGCACTCTGAATGCGGACTAAGAAGGAGGAAATAACAAATTGTAGAAGGTAAGATATGACCTTATGTTAACTGAAACAGTAAATGGTCTATACATTAAAAGATAAAATACAAGATAACAGTTTTTATACAAACATTTTCGAACATAAAGTCCATCATCAGGTTGAACCTGGGAATACAAAGTGGTGGTTTTATACTGTGCACGAAGTACACACGACTGCATTGTTTAAAATCACGAATTTGTATTGCCAGGTTGAACTTGATGATGAGCTTTATGTTCCAAGACGTTTGTACATAAACCTTTATAGAACATTGTGGCATTTACACTCGACCGCTAACTGTTAAGTTGATAATTTTTCAAGGAGGAAAATCTCGAGTGTGTAGATATTTTTAAGACTCAACCAGGACCTGTTGCGAAAAATGCAACTTTGGGCCATCCGACTGGGAATCGAACCCGCGACCTCGCGAATCAAGTGCGATGCTCCGCCAGAAAATATCTACACACGAGATTTTCCTCCTTGAAAAATTATAAACTTTTATCTTGTATTTTACCATTTAATGCATTTTAAATAATTTGGCAAAGATGTCTAAATGGTCTATATTTTGAAATTTGTGAGAAAAATGAACTGTCGTTTTCAATAGATGTGTGCGAAAGTTATGCTACTGTCTTAAGCCAATTTGTTTAAAGATACCAAAACTATATTTGGTATGTTTACGTGAGTGAATCCTTGTGGATAAGAATAGATTAGGAAAATTTCGTAATTTTCACGTAGCTGATGTACCTGAAGGGCAATAGGACAGTAATACATCTGGTGTAAAATTCTCTATACAGCGTCAGCCGTTCTTCTTGAAAAACTAGAAACCTATCAATATTCAGTAGATTCAGTCCTTTAGATGTGCACTCTCCATTTGCTGATTTCCACGACCTTTGTGGACTTGATCGCACGCTAGTCTTTGTCATCTCCACGTTCCGCTAAGTTTCATATCTAACTTACAGCTCTGCGCAGAATGAAACTACGATGTAAAAATGATTGACCAGATGTGAAAAGTGAACCAAGATGGAGTGAAGAAAGGTATGGAAGAACCCGATGAAGAAATCTACGGCGATCTACCAGGAAATATCTCTGACAAAGAGTTCCCATGCTACAAGGCCTCACAGCAAGGTTCGTTCATATATCCTAATTTTAAAAATTTTTCATTAAGTTATATTTTCTTTAGGGAGGACCCAAGAAGGCAGCCACTATTAGAATAAGGGTTAACGTTAGAGGTAGTGCTTGAATTAGACTTAAGATTGAATCAAGGTTAGGTTTTTGGTGACCTAATGTAATGTAGCGTTGTTGTTTTTTCCTTTAAACATCTATGTTTCTTTATTCAGTTCCTTTGTTACTAGGGGGAACATTTTGGAATGGCCCTCCGGTCTATCCTTTTGACAACTAATGACAGCAATGAACCTGGTTTAACTCCAGATTTAGCTGACGCCTGATGATGAAGAGACCGTGATAAAGTCAACTAGACCATGCAACAAAGGTGACAGCAAACGAAACAAACAGATCCAACAACCCCGGGCCATCTAATGTCAACAAACGAGCCAGGCACACCAAACTAGCAGCAGAGAATACCAGGACGGCCATTAAACTATACCGACCAGCAATTGGTATTAGATGACGTGACCACAGTTTAGCCATCCAAATACAACAATTGGAAGAGAATAAAGTTATAGCAGTCCAAGCCATACAAACAGAACAAAATCCAGAGAATGAATTGACAGCAAAGAAGCCATTCAGACCAACAGGAAACAGAAAATCAAGTGACAGAAATCCAGCTAGCCAGACCCAATCAGTAACAGAAAATGGAGCGACAAACAGTGGAATCACCTGGACCAACAATTGCCAGGAGAGGCAATGACAGCAATCGAGTTACCCAAACCTAACAATTGGTTGAGAATGAAGTGGCAGCACACATGCCCATCTGGTCCCACAAATGCCAGAGAATATACAGACAGCTTTGGAACCATTCAGACTTAATGCTAGAGATCGAATGACAGCAATCCATCCATCCGAGCCAATGTTGTGACAGCAACAGTTTACCCAGACCCAATAAGTACCAGGAGATTTCATAACAGCGATCAAACCAACTATACCCACCAAATGCCAAATAGTGGAATAGCCGTTATCAAATACCAAGAGTCAACAAATAGCAGGATATGTAGTGATAGTTTTCAATGTTTTAGAGGTCATGCATAATGTAATGATTGAAACTGATGCCTCGGGAATACAATATAATATATTTTTTATCTAGCAGTGTTCAATTATATAAGATACAGTGACTGATAGCATTAAGATGTGTAAATTCACAGGGATATTTTCAATAAATGTGAACGTATTTTTCAAGGGAGTTGATCATTTTGTCTTGTTAAATTTTGTAAATACGATGACGTCAGAGCTGTGGATGACCTTTGCTTCCGTAATGATGAGAAAAACTGTCCAGAAATTTAATTTTCGTATTTGCTGTAATTCATGTTCATGGTGAAGAGATTCGTAAGCGAAAGAGTTCGAGAATGTTTGCCACAGTCCTCATTTTGGAATGTCGCAAGCTTTGAAACACGAACAAGGTATTAGGAGAGTGTTGATTTTAAGAGGGGATGAGATACTGGAGAACATGTGATCGGTACAGAGGTCATATGTCCAACATGTAGATATATGAACGACAACTTTGTTTCAGACATGTCACGTTTGACAATGACTTTGAAATAAAGTCGAAACACCACCGTGATCATTCTCGTCTTGTTTTATAACTCAGATATTGAACTTACGAGATGTTCGTCCGATGTTTCTTGCTCCAGTACATTTTTTTGGTCTTCTATTAGTATTTATGTCAATTTAAGCTTATACTTCATGGTAAGTCCAAGTTCCCACAGTTATAAAATGGAACTTGGCTGTCGCACAGTGCGTTTCCTTCGTATACCAGGAGGATTTACCCTAATTTATGTTCATACTTCATCAACAAATCAAACTTCCCACAAACCTACAAGGATTCTCCTATCTCGCGAAAGCTTTTGTGTGTCCTACTTTGAGAGTGTGTACCAAATTATTCGTGTACTGAAGTGGAGAGGAATAGTTTCAGTACATTACCTCCGAAACAGAAAGATGATCCAAAAAAAAGCTTGGGTGAACAACAGATAAGTGGCTGAAAGTAATCATCACCACGGGCAGTGAAGCGAGGTTATGTGCTATAGATGACCAATGACGTTCAAGACGAAGTTTCTAGAACTGAGAATATGTGTAATGTTTTAGTGTCTTGGTGTTTTTCCAGCAATAGTTGTGTTTGTCAAGCATTACTGCGTCCATAAAATGGCCCACCATGGCCTATTAAGCTTGGAGTCAGATTTGGAATATTTCCTTTAGACTACTAATAAGTTTCTACTAATAATAAATGGCATCTCATTTTAGTATAAAGATGCAGTTTTTGTTTCTTTTAAAATGACAGAATGGGCTCAAAATTAATAAGATAAGAATTCAGTGAATTAACTCTCCGGTTAGAGCTTTCCCATTGACGAGTAAAACCGTCTGGCGTTAGCCTGAGTAAAATATCAGAGAACTAATCCTGCAGGGAAAAAGGTCAAGAATTTTGGGCATTGAAATGGTACAAAAACTTGTCTGATATTACTACAAAAAGGCAGTTGAAAATACTTTGCAGATCCAGCATTGTGTAGGTGTACTTGATATATTTGTCATTAAAACTTGTTGAAGCTTTTAGGTAAAATTGTGATTTACGAGGGAACGTAAATAATTCTAGAAGTGACCAAAGACTGGTGAAATTTTAAGACTGAGCTTCCTGAATATGGGATCGGTGTGAGCATTACGATTGGGGGAAAGATTTAAATTAATACTCCGCCAAATAACGAGAAAACAAGGTGCTGACGATTCGATTGAAGGCACTTCATGAGAGAAAAACATGGGCTGAGGTTAAAAACCCTGCGTATTAAAGGTTCGAAAATGTTCGTAAAAATGATTGCAAATATCTGTAATCAATCAGATGAACGGAAGATAAGAAATTGATAAGTCGAAAAGTCATCGGCTATTTTTATCTTCTGTCAGTAAACTGATATTGGTGGAGGGACGGGGGAGCGTGCATCACTTTACGTAAATCGAGTTCTACCTTGAAACTTTTCATCTTTGTTCAATATGGCCTACGCAACATCCTGTTTTTAATATCACCGAGTATTACGATAGCGTGGATTGTGTACACTAAAATGACGGTAACGATTTTTAAAACACTTCTTTCGATATTTAAGCCAATCCAAACCCTAACCATAACCCTGAACGTTTGTACTTAGTCGGAAAGTAACTGTGATATAACAGTGGCGTAACTTGGAATTTTTAGTGCGGGTGCAAGACTTAAGATTTTCCGACAAATGGGCGTAGTCATGTGGGCGTGGCCACGTAAAAATGCCATATTTAATAACTAACCTACATTACAATAAATCATATCTACTCATTCTTACATACACTAATACACAAATTCATCTTAATTTGTCCTATATTACGTCTTTCCAAATTAAGATCATGATTAAGAATTAAGATCATGACAGGAATTTCGCGATATAATTATCTCAACAGCTAACACCCAAATTTCCGACAGAGGACTACAATTTTCCGACAGATGACCATACTGGTGTCGTGTGGGAGGGCGACCACCCCCCTGCCCCCCTATAGTTACGCCACTGGATATAACCTTAAACTTGTGCACTGTATTTTGATGAGGTTTACATTTTTACGAATTCGAAGGCGTGGGATTACGTCTGCTACTTTGCGGTCTAGCCCTTTCTCTTAATATTCTTCAGGACAATAATCCGTTTCTTTCATTACTTTTTGGTTGGCAGTCAGCTCTTTCTGTAATAATAGGGTTCACTGGGCTTGCGACTCTTGCAAGGAATTCGGCCATCGCAATCTCCTTCCTCTAATGACATAAATAATCAATTGGTTGATTATTTATTCTGTGCCTAAATGTTGACCTTCGTATCCCATCATGCACCGTTAGTTTGACTGTGGAAGGGACTGAAGTCCGGGAGCTGCTATTCGGGAACGATTTCAGTTCGTTTCTACGTTTGGTCACAGAGTAAATAATCAACCAGAGGTCCAACTCGCGTGAAAATTTGTCCCAAATTTTTTATGCGCATGCGCTGGCCGCCATGTTCCTGGCAAGTTCCCCCGGCAGTTTTGACCTCATACGAATTTTTGCCACTTATATGTAAACAAAGTGAAGTTTGATTGTAGTACTAAACTGGTACATTGAAATTAGGTTTTCAAACCTATCGAGGGGGATTTGTTCAGTGAGCTTACAAAATAAAATTTACTCCACAATTTACAAATATCGTACGAACGTGTTGACAACGCTCGATGGATTCAAACATGTGCTGAATTCTTGTTAATCTTACCACGATTTTAAACAAGTCAAAAACTGTTACAGTCAAACCGGATGTTCGTGTATAGCCAACTTTTTGATGTTGCGTAGCAATAATGCAATTTTAATTTAGCAAGTTCGTCAAGGAATTTGCAACTTGCAAGTCAACTGAGAAGCATGTTACCCGAAGGGCAGACAACGCAACATCAGATAAAACATGATTCAAGTTATTTCATTTAAGTACCTCACAATAACTTGAATCATGTTTTATCTGATGTTGCGTTGTCCGCCCTTCGGGTAACATGCTTCTTGGTTGACTTGCAAGTTGCAAATTCCTTGACGAACTTGCTAAATGAAGATTGCATTGTTGCTACGCAACATCGAAAAGTTGGCTATACACGAACATCCGGTTTGACGGTAAAAGATCAACTGGTATACATGTGCTTATCAGCAATTTTTTCGCTTGCCTCTTCTGGCCTTGCGATCACACTTAAGGTTGACGAAGACGGTAAAACCACTTCAATTATGCAAAAATTCAGTTCACACGAGCACGAAAGTTATACCTACACTCGGCGAGCGCTAGACCACTGACTTAGAGGACAGTGGGCTAGACGCTTGCCAGGAACATGGCGGCGTTTGAATTAATGAGATGCGCGAGGCAACATGCGCGAGGACACAAACATCAAAGCTGCCGACAGTGAGTTGGACCTCTGGTTGGATTATTTACTCTGTGGTTTAATCAGCCAAGGAGGGACGAGAGAGGTTCATGTGAGTTTCTTTGTTTATTTTTGATGTTTTGAAACGAAAATATCAGTGGAAATCCCAAAGTATATGTGGACATCGGAGGTTTACTATATTAGGAAGCTGAGTAATTAATCTGAGTTTGAATAAAGCTGAATTTAATTCACCCTAGAGGAAATTATTGAATGATACTTCTTGGAGATAATGTACTGTAAATGATGTCAAAACTGGACCAGTTCAGTGATATAGATGAATTCCAGCTCCTGGAAGGACTTTCATTGCAGGAAATTGAGGATTTACCAGAAGCCATCGATTCAGAGGTAAAAGTTTGTATTATAAAATCAGGTTTAGATGCTTTGCCCTTAAAATGATCAGATTGCACTGATGTTGACATGATGAAAAGACTCCTCGCTTCTTAAAACAACTGGACTGTTCGAGAACTTTTTGCTTAAAACTTCGCGTTCATCTGTTTGTATTTTGAGAAGAAATATGAATTTGTTTATTCGGAAGTGTTCTGTACTCGATGTAATGAGGAGGCAATATTGTTTGACAGAAATGATGAAAATATTAGGAAAGAACTCGAGACTGAAGTGTGTGTATTATTGATCAGTTGGTTATCAAAAACAACCGCAGTATTGGTGCCAGTGATGGGTGATAATATTAATTTGTAGTAGGTGGAGCGAGATTAGGCGAATGATCTTCAGGAATTAACATTCAACACTCCTTGACAAGATGTCTTTTGAGAGGGCTTACTAAGCCTTGTCATTCATTGTGATCAAGAGTTGAAGTTCAAAGACCTAAAGAGTGTTTGTCGGTGAAGTGATTATGAGTACACTGTGAAAATAGAATCACGGAAGGCAGAGATTCGAGGAAATGTGAGGTTATACTTGACAAGGAGGGTTAACTCAACTCCACTGTTGGCTGGAAATTTTATATCATTGTTTTGAAACAGATGACCTTGTTTGACACACTTCATCCCTGGGTGAAGAGGTGTTGAAGGTGTGAAGTTGTTTTTAATGTTTATTATATAAGCAACATTGAGTAGATGTAATGGAAGGACTGTGGAAGTTTTTGTTCATCAAAATTTGGACCTGACATAAGAAAATTCTCTAATTCAGTACGTTATCTGCAAATCTTGGGCCTATAGTTAAAATGATAACTTTAAGAAGATAGAGAAGAATAACAATACCATAATGATAGTAATAATAACTAATTTTAATAATAATATTAATAATAAAGTAATGTCAGGTGTTACGCAGCAGGGCTAATATTGAGGATTCAATTGGCCATATGGTTACCAAACTTTATTAACCATCATCTTTTTTTAACCAAACCTAATCTAAGAAATGTAGAATGTGTTCCCCATCAAGCAGTTGGGAATTGGTATGGCTGGAAAAAACAACATGGCCTGTGATCTTTTTATAAGTTTCTTTTATAACAATAATGATATTGTAATATTGGTAGTGACAGCTATAAGAAATAACTTTATAAATTAGTACAGTGCAATATATAAAATTAAGATTCAAACCAGACCATTAAGCATAGACACAAAGACCGTTTAAAACAATGGCTAAGGAAGGAAAAGGTTCATGAACTACTAAAACTGAAATAAGAAAATGTAACATTTCGAGTAGTGGCCTTTCACTTGAGGAGATGTCTTATGTCTTACTTTATGATGAGCAGCTATTGTACACAGTGTTTTCTTCCTATTGTTTCAATAATGTCAATTCATAAACCTTTTAGCCATACATAATGTTCAGTTGTTAGCATACTTATATATAAAAAAAATCATTATATAAGTTTACTTTAAAAATAAATGGAAATATACAATGTAATTAAAAGTTGAAAAGTTAATATCAGTGTAGTATTATGTTTTTTGGCATTTATCCATCCTGACAATCCTGTGTGATTAGTAGATCTTAACCATGACATATCTTAATAGATATCAGTGATAGAATCACCAGGCAGGAACCATAAATGTGTAACAAGTATCAAAGCCCAGCATATTACATGAAGGATGGGCATTTTAAATAGACAAGTAACTTTTAAAATAGTTTAATGGATCTAATGTTTTGTTGCAAAGCTTGCAACATATCTTCAGAGATAAAATAACAAACCTTAATAAATATGGTTTAAAAAATATAATAAATTTATAAAATAAAATCCTTAATATGTAATTATGTAATGAATTCCCACCTGCCTCATACTTAACCTACATACTACACCCTACTTAGCACACTCAGTCTTTACACTGTAAGAATGAGGTTTATAATAAAATATGTTGACCATGTTGATGTGCCCATTTACTAGCAGTGAGCTGATTGGTCCATTTCTTGACACATATGGAGGATTGGTCCTGGTATATCCAGTCTATGATTTCACTCAATTTCATGACCCTTTGTATAAGTTGAGGTGGACTTTTAGAGATCAATTTTGGGTCCTAGAAAATTGACTTATACACCATGAAATACTGTACACTATATAGTTATTGAATGTGGTATTTCCAGGTTAGTCAGTCAGTGACAACACTAAATGACTACTACAAACTTAGAAACGTTGTGGTGGTGAATGACTGACGAATGCCCAACATTTGTATCTTAACACCTCCCTTTCTCCTGCCTTGCTTCCATTTCCTCCTGATGTTCTCTGAATACATATTGGGGGGGGGCAGTACCACCCCCATTGAGAAACACTGTTCAAGTGTATACATGGATAAAAATCTAGTTATAATACTCTTCTGTTACCTTTTAATATTCTTCTGTTAGTTATAACATACAACTATTTCACTGACACTGTACAAAAATACTACCTATTTTTTCACTAATTTTCAATTCTTTTTTGTTTCTAACCTATGATTACAGAATTAGCTTCTCCCTGCAAATGAAAGACAACCTGATCAAACAACCAAGAAACCCACAGGTCCATTTAACCAACAAAGTCTTCTGAAACATATGGAAACTGAGGCATTGGAGTCTAAAGTGGGTGAGAACTATCTCCCTTATAAAAACGAAACTTGAGGAAAAGTGTGGAAACCAAAGCCAAAACGTCAGACAACACCAACAATTCTTCCAGATGACTTGAGTGAGGCTTTAGATGTGGCTTCTGTGGAGGAGTTAACAGAGCTAGCTGGTAAGACAACACCACTGATGTTATAAAATAGATCACTATTATTTTATTATAAACATGTTTTGAGATGTCATTATTTTGATGTTAACCATTAAGCTGTAAACCATTAATGCTTAAAGGTTACAATGAAAAAAATATTGATTAATAACCAATGATACTGTCCCCTCCTTGTAAAGTTAATGGAGGAAAGGAACATAATGTATTGCCCATTACATTTCCACTATGCATGTACAATGATATTGTAGCTCATGTGGTAGCTCAGGGCTGTGGATAATGAAGAAAACCACAGTTATTTTGTGAAATATTCAGCCATTATATTTCTCATGTATGTGTTTCTTTCACTGACATTATTGTCAGATGTACTTTCAAAAACCTTTGTGGTTGCAAGCATAAAAAGATGAATAATCAAACCTGAGGTTTCTTGTTGAATGTGGCAGATAAAGTCCAGGTGCTGATTCCTCTTGGATATTTTTCAGTAATGGACACAAAAGCAGAAACTATGGATAATGCAAGGTGATTATTGATATGTTGCATTTTAGCCTACTGTACAAAGTAATTTATTGGTCTATCCTACTAATATATTGCTGGTATGTTGTTTCTGAAGATGTAAGCAATCTTTCAATTTGATAATTAAGATCACATGTATTTCTGTAACAAACCTTAACACATACTTTTTTTCACTTCTCTCAGCTGTTCTTTGACTTCATGGTCTACTTACACAACAGCAGAGTGCCCAGGATGAAGTGGACCTGATAGGAAAATCTTTGCAAGGAAGTGGTTTGAGGAAAGCCAAAGCAAGTAAGTCTTTATGTTACAGACTTTTATACAAAGGCAGTATTTTCATTTCATTATTCTACCATAAATTTATAAAGACTTGCAGAGTTGACAAAATATATTGGTATAATACTCAATAGGCTGAACTATATATGGTATGAACAATAGGCAGAACTTGATGTCCATTCAAACATTAGGTATTATTGAGTAGCATAGCTAATCATATCTAATATTCACATTAGGCTACCAGTACATTTTAACTAATGTGTATGAGAATCAGTTGTAATTACTGTAATGAAATATTATTATTATCACTATTATTATGATGGTTAGTGATCCACTTATTTCATTTTTTACCAGAATTTCTCACAGGAATGAAACCCAATAAAGACAAGGACATGCATGCTGTTAATGAACTAGATCTGGCAGATGCTTTGGAGAAACTAAAATCGAACGACCCTGAGTTAACTGTTCTTAATGCTAACAATCACAAAGATATCAATGAGGGGGCCATTGAATCCATCATTAAAAGCATTTCAAATAACACCTATTTAAAGGTTCTATCTTTAGCCAATGCACAAATCCATGATTGACATGCAAAGGTGAGCATACAATTTATCCTTCAAGAGGTAGAGAAATATTTCCTATGTTACTACAAGGATAAAGAAAGTGTTTAACACTGCCATGTGGATCATCTTGAAAGCAACACATTATTTAAGTTTTTTTAAATTTTTGATGATTTTTCTACTACATTCTTGATTTGCTTTTCTGTTGACCATAAGTTAGATGTTGGTTGTTTTGTGGCATGGGGTAGAAATTTAACTAAAAAATTGCTGAGTTCTTGTATCAGTTCACAATCTGCAATGGTGCTTTTGGATCATGATCATAATCATATGGGCTTATTACCAAAAGCCTGTTTATTTGGTCTGTTGGGAACATAGGTGTTTCCATTTGGAGGTACACTGTACCATGTTAGTCAGTGTTTCACTCCTATGTCTAGCTTTGACTCCATCTTACATGTATTTCTGTTGTCTGGTCAAGTTACCTTGGTCACATGAGGGTAGAATGTTGTCCAGGTTAACTCCAACCTCATAGCCAAGGGTCTTATATAAGAGTTTGGATATGAGGTTGGGTTAAGTCTAGCAAGTACTTCAAGTCCTGTACCTACACAGGATCCATGAGAGGCAGCAACCTTTACTGAGTGTGAAGGGAGGACACTTTATAAATATATTACTGATTAGTTTATCCAGTAGAGGGAAGGTCCTGACCAGGGTCATCTATCAGTTAGTAATCTTTGTCATTTATTTTTTATAGCAATTATCTCAAGCTTTTGGTAAAAATACTACCTTGCAGTCAATCAACTTGGAGTGTAACTATCTTACAGGAGATGGAATAAAGGTACTGTTATTTTTTGAGGATGTTTTGAAATGTTTTGAATTATTTCATGGGTAGAACTTGTTCTCTGCTTCACGTTTGCAGAATAAAAACTTCCTTTTTAAAAATGAATAACGTTTCAAAGTTACATGGAGGAGAAAAACTGTTAAAGATGAATAGCTGATTGAAAATTTTAGTTTTTTCATGTATCCTCAGTTAAATTTTTGATCTTTTTCTTACTTAATAAAATATTGTATGCAGCACAGTTTCTTTATGAAGTTGATGTAATGAAGCTGTTTAGTAATTTTCTTAAAATAATTGTCTTGTGAATACCTGAAGCTCTAAGTGATGTCCAAAAATGCAGAGAGGTGGTAATCTGGTTAGATTTTTAAGTTTACTTTTTGTTGGTGAGCCCATTATTGACTTGTTTCAAGGGCTGCACTGATGCATTCTTCTGTATTATGAAGCAATAGAGCCTCACTGCATTGCATTATATTTAGGTCACTTCCATGAGGCTATAAGAGGTTCAGTACCACAACTGTTTTATTCAATAAAACATTATTTTGAAATCAGAATTGAGCAACTCGAGATCTCGAGTATCGTCTTCTCGTGCAAAAACAGTCAGGGAATCCAGCATTGTCCATGGCACAGACTAACAGATCAATTTTCTTATTATTTATTATAGGTGAGAACTTTATTTTCGTTAATGTGATAGAAGGTGAAAATCCTCCTTCATTCCTCCATCTCAGATTGGGAATCGGGCGATGTGATTCTTTTCGGCCAAAACCGCCTCAGAGTCGGCGCAGGCCGTTTTGGATGTTTCAACCTTTGACTTCACTTATGATGTACAGCCGCTGACCTGTGTGTGCCACACACCTTCTGGAAAGAGCTGACGCGATCTCGCGATGGAGTGATCAAAACGTTTATGAAGAAAAAGATTGAAGTGAAAAGGAAAACCGTCGCCAATCAACGTGACGAAGTTGCTAATTTAGTTACAAAGGACCGAGTTATCTTTTTTGTTTCAGAACGGTGTACCAGAAGTCAGAGGGAAGAACTACACTGAATGGTGAACAGAAAACCATCTGGATCGAATGAAGAAGAAAATGTGTTTAGTCACAGAGGTAAGACAATTTTCTGATATGGAAATTGTATAATGAAATGCTAAAATCCTGAATATAGCCCTATCTGTGTATTGTGAGATGGTTAAGCTTAGATCCTTAACAAAACTGTGTCCTGAGTTCCCAGGTTCGTTGCCAGGTTTTCAAGCATGGTGCGACGGATCGATCATGAAATTAAAGGACTTCTTTAATGTGGTTTCGGCTGACAGATTTGGCTGTATAGCCCCAGAAATCAGCAATAAGAACGAAATTATTGCGCTTTCAACCTTTGCGACCCAGAAAAAGACTTAAAAGAAGTCCTGGTACCACTTTCACATATACACTATTGTGGAGGACGTTAGAACGGAATGGAGACAGTCGACCGATGGCCCACATGGCTACGGGAGTGGCTCCAAACGGGAATCTCTTCTTCAATAGAACATTATGGCATTTACACTCGAGCGCTAACTGTTAAGTTGATAATCTTAGAAGGATGAAAATCTCGAGTGTGTAGACATTTTTTATGACCCAACCGGGACCTCTTGCGAAAAATGCAACATTCGGCCATCCAGCTGGGAAACGAATCAGCGACCTCACGAATCTAGTGCGATGCTCAGCCAACTGAGCTACGGAGGCCGTTGCAGAGAGCAGAGCATCGCACTAGGTTTGCGAAGTCGCAGGTTCGATTCCCAGCCGGATGGCCCAATGTTGCATTTTTCGCAACAGGTCCCAGTTTGGTCTTAAAAAATATCTAGACACTCGAGATTTTCATCTTTCTAAAATTATCAATCTGTTCTTCACGCCGTAATTTTTTGACGTCGTCCAAAACATTTTATAAGCTGTAAGAACTCGGGGAAATAGCTAGGGTCACGGCTTGGTGTAGTTGTGTTGTAGTGCGGAACATTTGTTGCATGCATACTGGCCAAGAACTTCCACCTTTAAATTTTCACCTTTATTTTCGGAAATTGAAATAAGGTAACGTTTTTCCGTAATCAGTTGAGGAAATGACAGGTAAATAAACCAGACGATATCAATGTGATCTTTTAGTTACCTCTGCCGATATACACGCAGGAACTGCACCACCAGATCAGATGTGAAGAATCCTTACTAGTCATTTCAGTGTAAGCGTTTACTTTGCACGGTGAATGTGAGAATCAATATACATGGACAAACACCAGATCGGCCGTTTTCCATGCCAGGGACATAGAACCAATCCAGGAAAGTTGGGCCAAACGGTTTAAGTACGTCTGGTTATTCGTCCGTGTATGACGGATAACACAAGACGAATTATGCGTTCAAACAAACTTTCTATTTTAAACCGTCTTGAGAAGATGGTAAATTACTCTGGCTGCACTATTTTTTTATTGCTGTGTTGTACTTATGACTGTAATCTTGTCTTGTAGAGGCAGCAAATGAGAGAAAACTAAATGACCACAATGAATCCACTCAGAACCAACAAGTAAACACGCGAATGTTGTAACAATAATCGAACCATCCAGATCACGTAGTTCATTGGAATTCACTGACAATAATCGAGCCATCCACAACCCGAGAAAATATGGATATGCAATGATAAAAGTCGAACTGTGCAGATCCAAGAAATGGCAGAGAATGTATGGACGATATTCAGACCACCAAGAACCATGAAATGTCAAAATGCCACCTGGTATGGTGAAAGAAACCGAGCCATCCTCAATCACGGAAAGGACAAACATAAATTGGTAGCTGCGAACCTATCCTGAGCCAACATTTGACTGAGAATGTTTTGAATTGTAGAGTATGGTTTGTTCCTGTTCCAGAGTCAAGATTGTTAACGAATCAACATTATGCAGCTGAAACTTCAGTAGTTAGAAAATGCCACAAAATGTCTGTATTTGTGATAAACTAGTTGAGTGTTTTAGGTAAAATTGGGATTTCTTAAAAGGTTATAAATAAACTTAGCTGTAACATAGAAAGTTGTTGAAATTTAAATTCTTTGACCTTTCTCAATTTGGAATCGTTGAGAGCCTTAAGATGGAGAAAAAGGTTCAAGGTGATACTATGTCAAACAGTGACGTGCCCAATGGAGGATCGTGCCCCTCCCTAGTTATGATTATCCCAAGTCCGTTGGTATATCCGGGTAAACCGTCGGTGCATCATTGGCAAAATAGCAAAGGAATATTCTTTCTTCTTTATTGTGTAGTAACAAAAATTTTTATACGAATTTCCCCCTAATTACTTCATAAGATTCCGACGATTTTTACTTGAATTTTTCGAGTTACTCACTGATATACTTCAATTGACATTAATTACACTAAAGTTGTTATTTTGAACTTATCCTAATATTTTTTCGCTTTTGTTGCAATGTTTTTTTATTAACTGAAGACAATTTGAAAAAAAGAAGAGAAAAGAAAATGGTTCATGAATGCAATCTGTGGAGCAAATCTACATCAGTACTGTGTCCATGAAGTTAATGGACACGGTAGTGACGTAGAGTACAAGATCATGTTTCATCTAGTTTGTCGGTACATCTTCAATTATGTGTCCCCCCCGTGCAACAGCGCGGACCTGGTTATACCAATATATCTGTTTTTGCTGTTTTTATATTTTTCAATTTTGGCTGCCAAAAACAAGTGAACAAGGTACTGGCGTTTTTAGCGGAAGCACTTAACGTAAAATGTGCAAGGGGTGAAATCAAAAACATGGACATCAATCTTAAGATAAATATAAATGCAGGGCATTTAATGGGCATTACATGATCGAAAAAGGTTGTAAGTATGTTTATAATACTCAATAATTCATGACGAAGAAAGAAAAGGACTTAAAAGTTAAGGAATAGTAAATGAACTACAACACACTCCTGATTCACATGAACTTTTAGCGCAATTTTCTCACCTGAAATGGTTGGAATCTCAACCACTTTTGACGAACATGAACGTTTCCATGAAGTCGCACATCATAATTACTTTACAAAATTTGAGTTTATCAGCTTTATCAGTTTATCTGTTTAACACCCCGCTCATTGTAAATAGTAAGTAAAGTCGTAAACCATCAGATGAATGAAAGGTAAAAACGATAATAAAGATGGAAAGTCATTTGCTATTTTTATCTTAGATCAGTAAACTGACATTGGAAGAGGGGGCGAGGGACGTGCGTCATTTTCTCATTTGTTTGTTCAAGTACTAGCTTGAAACTGTTCACTTTTGTTCAAAACTTCCCACGCAACATCCTGTCTTTAATATCACACAGCACTGGGATAGCGTGGGTTGTGGCCGCTAAAATGTGGTCGGGAACGATTTTTAAAATCGAAAAATGATGTATGAGTGATGCACTGGAGCTTGAAAGGTTAACTACCATGGTTAAATACCAAGACAGCCAGTCTCGCTTTTTAAGAAGAAAAAAAAATAGAAAAATGGGGCGAAACGTATCTAATTGTTGAAAGATCTCGAAGAAATCATTGAAGCGTTCATCATTGAGAAGTTGGCACGTTGTGTGCAAGATGCTAAGTATATCACGTAACTTAAGATCCAAAATCAGAAAATATCTGAGACTCAGTTGCTATCGGATAATTCACTAATTCCTCGACTTGACTGTGAATCACATAAAGAGCCATAAGCAGTAATATTCAAATCATAGTGCGTTTTCCAAAGCAAATGAAATCACTCCAGTGCTAAATTCTTTTCAATATCGCACAGCAAGTTCCCACAACAATGACACTTTCTGATGTTTAGGAAACATAAGAGCTTGGATATATTGAAGTAGATGAACGATCTTCAAGCTCGATACTCAGAAAATGATATCTGAGCCCCAGACGGGGATCGAACCCGCAACCTTCTGATGACCGGTTAGACGCTCTAACCATTGAGCTACCGAGACTCAGATGGCGAGCTAAGTTGCAAATTCGATATATATATGTGCGACCTAAACGGAAGCCACTATATATAGATAATGATTGAAGCAGTTTGATGTTTAGGAAACATATCCAAGCTATCTAAACATCAAACTGCTTCAATCATTATCTATATATAGTGGCTTCCGCTTAGGTCGCACATATATATATCGAATTTGCAACTTAGCTCGCCATCTGAGTCTCGGTAGCTCAATGGTTAGAGCGTCTACCCGGTCATCAGAAGGTTGCGGGTTCGATCCCCGTCTGGGGCTCAGATATCATTTTCTGAGTATCGAGCTTGAAGATCGTTCATCTACTTCAATGACACTTTCTATGGAGAAAGTTTCCCGTGGGTGTTTTTGGATCACCCAGTTCTAGTTGGTCGTTGACACTATTGTGTTTGCTGCAGCGCCAGATGGAGTGACAATTTTTGCTGGTTCAACAACAGTTGATCGAAAACTAGCCGTGTACAACGTACAGAATAACGTGCAATAGATCAATTCTCGTATTCAAACAAAGTAAACGGTGAAAATTGTGAGTTGAGCAGCCAGTGTATAAAAATGTAGAGAATTATTGTAACCGAAAATGCATAGGTACCGTCGAGCATCAATTTTCCAGTATTTTTTGTTTCACGAAGGAAAGCTTCAAATATCGGAGGCCACAAAATATGAATATTTTGCTACAGTTTGTAGACCAAAGACAATACCCGGTGAGGAGTTAGTGTTAGGATAGTAGAGAAGTATATTGTTTTATTACAGTGAACTCTCTCTTAACGGACACCTTTCTAAGACGGACACCTCCCTAAGATGGACACCACGTTTGGTCTCGGCCGTTTATACATTATTTTACCATAATCAAACTCTCTCTAAGACGGACACCTATAAGACGGACAACGGACACTAGTCAAGTGGACAAACGTTCAAAATACCTCTGAGAGCGGACAGATAACGGCCTGATCAATAGATTTGGGTAACGAAATTTTAATGTCAGAATAACGAAGATGACTTCTGTTCCAAAAATTATTAAATTCTAATGTAGCGAGCCCGAGCTTTTCACTATAACACTCTGTCTCACGCCCAGAGTTCAACTGCCTTTTATTTCACATCTGTTATAATATATAGTTACATTTTCATTGGTGTCAATCATTGTTCCCTAGTGTTCAATTTCCTGTTAATCATTTTTATTTATAACTAGCATTACTCTATTTACACGTTTCGTTACACTATCCTCCTCTTTATTGGTTTTCGTCCCGAAAACTTACATTCAGTTTATTATTTATTTTTTTTTTTTTTTTTTCCTGGTGAAACATCTTAGTCGTAACCGTAACGAACAGGCGGCCGAACATTTTGCCGCAACCGTGCTTCCCTAACCCTGGGTTGAATGTGCCTAACAACTTCACCATTGTTGATATTACGGCGTTCTGGCGCACTCTGCACCACCTGGATGTCGCCGGATTCGGGGGTTTGGGGAACAACTTGACCCTTTCCGAACGGGATCTGGCTAATCTTTAAATGATCGTGGTGAACCACACTAATTTTTCCTACTTTATTTTTAATCTTGTAATTCACTCCCATCCTTTCCATGATCTCGTATGGTCCGATCCACTTTGGCCCAAACTTCCATGTTTTTGGTCTCCGTAACCAAACTGCCTGACCTATGGTAAATGGTTTCCAGGTCTTTAAACGCTCGTCGTTCTGCCTACTTTGTTTCTTCCTAGCCTTCTCTATGTTAAGTTTGGCAATGTTTCGAACACTTCGCATTTTTTTTCGAAATGAGCGGGCATACTCTGAGTGTGTATTTGGGTTGGTAAGGGGGATCCCGCACTCAAGTTCTATAGGCATGCGCGGAGCACGCCCAAATAATAGTTCGTATGGCGAGTACCCTATTGACTCTTGACAACTGGTGTTGTACGCAAAAACTACAGGATCAACCCACAGGTCCCAGTCGTCTCTATGTTCTGAGGCAAATGCAGCTAACATGTCTTGTAGGGTTCGATTTTGACGTTCGACCTGACCATCGCATTGCGGGTGGTAAGCCGTCGTTCTGGTCTTTGCTATGCCCATTAAATCACATACTTCATGCATCAAGTTACTCTCGAAATTAGCACCCTGGTCGGAATGAAGGACAATCGGAGGTCCAAAGCGACTGAATACTTTATTGATCAATATGTTTGCTACAGTGGTTGCTTTCTGGTCTTTGGTCGGGAAGGCTTCGCACCACTTACTAAAATGGTCCATGGCGACCAAAATATGTCGGTTGCCACGCGATGTTTCTGGTAAAGGACCCATATAGTCCATAGCCCAAAAAGTGAATGGTTCACCTACTTCGATCGTTTGTTGAGGGGCTTTATTACTATCGGTGGGAGTCTTACGTCTTATACAAACAGCGCATTGTTTGATATATTCTTGTACACTGCGTCGTATGCCTACCCAAAAAAATCTTTGCCTAATGCGGTCTTCAGTGCGCGCAATGCCCATATGCCCAGCGAATGGGTTATCATGCATAGCTTGTACAATATTCCTAGTTAGCGACTTTGGCACTACGACAACGTAATGAGGGTGATGCTGTTTGTTGCCTAACGCCCGAACTAAAATACCGTCGCGCAAAAAAATCCGATCATAATATCTTAGCATTTTATGTAGGTATGGGTCACGAGTATTAAGGCCATCAGGTCTTGGTGCGCATTTCAAACCTTTCGATTTCCATTCACGTAATTTTGCTAAACTAGCATCGTTTTCCTGAGCATCTTTTATGTTAATATCCGGACAAAGCGTGACTGCGGAAATTTCTGCTGACGTATTGTTGTTACCTTGCTGCTGGCCAGCTAACAGTCGCGACAAAGCGTCTGCATTGTTATGTATACGGCCAGGCCTGTATTTTACAACAAAATCAAATTCCTGTAGGTCCATCAGCCAGCGAGCTACCCTGCCTTTTGGTTCTATTTGATTGAGCCATTTTAGAGCATGATGGTCACTAATAATTGTAAATTTCCGGCCTACTAAATAAACTCGAAAATGTTGTGTGCCAAATTGTATTGCAAAAGCTTCTTTTTCCGTCGTTGAGTAATTGCGCTCTCGGGGCGATAGCGCCTTCGATGCATAAGCGATGACATGTTCTTTACCTTCCGCATCATATTGTGACAAAACGGCGCCTACGCCTACATCGGAAGCGTCCGTTTGCAAGACAAATTCGCGTTCAAACTTAGGATAGCTTAATACAGGAGCGCTACAAAGCAGTTCTTTTAAGTTTTTAAATGACTTATCGCATTCCTCCGTCCATTTGAAATTATTTCGGTATTCTTTTGTTGTCAGTTTAGTTAACGGCGCCGCCACTGTTGCGTATTGAAATACAAACCGGCGATAGTAACTTGTTAGACCGAGGAAGGTGCGCAATTGTTTTAGGTCACACGGTGGTGGTATATTTTTTACCGCATCAATTTTTGCTGGGTCTGGCGAAATACCGCGTTGTGAAATGACATGTCCTAAGTAACAAACTTGTCTTTCCGCAAATGCGCATTTGGGCAGCTTTACTTTTAGATTAAATTTTCTAAAACGTTCTAAGACCATTCGAAGTCGGTTATTATGCTCTTCTATGTCTCGACCAAAAATTATCACGTCATCCAAATAGCACAAACAGGTTTCAAAAGTCAACCCTGCTAACGCAATCTCCATAGCCCTTTGAAATGTGGCCGGGGCAGTTTTCAAACCGAAAGGCATTCTGGTGAATTCATACAAGCCACTCTGTGTGGCAAAAGCTGTTTTTTGGCAGTCGTCAGGTTCAACCGCTATTTGCCAATATCCGTTACGCAGATCCAATGTCGAGAAATATGTGGCGTCTTTAACCGAATCTAAAAGGTCCGAAATTCTTGGCAGTGGGTGTGCGTCATTGCGGGTAATTTGGTTTATTTTTCTGTAGTCGACACAAAATCTAAGTTCCCCGGATTTTTTATAAACCAAAACAATAGGGCTTGACCACGGACTTATGCTATGCCTAATAACACCTTGCTCTAGCATTTTCTTAGTTTGGCGTTCCGCTTCTTCGCGATGCGCATATGGTAACCGGCGTGGGCGTTGCTTAATCGGTATTGCATTCCCCGTGTTGATCTTATGTTTAGTTATCGTACACTCGGTTATTTCATCGTTAAAGACGTCTGAGAAATCATCTAATAAAGCCGTTAACTTGCGTTTGTCTTTTTCGTTAAGATGTGAACTAATAGCCTCTTCGACTTGCGACTTAAATGAGGCTGAAGCAACTGCTCCACATGCGAAGTTGTCGCTGTCGCCCTGAACAGAGTCCGCTTTTTTAGACCGTATTTCTGTCAACTGTTCAAAACTAGCTATTTTCTTGCCCTCCATTAATTCTATGGGTTCTTCCGAGCTGTTCAATACCCTTACTGGAACTTGTCTACCTTTAGGACTGACAACGATATTTGCGACATGAATGTGTAACTGATCTAACTCTGGTCTGGACGATATTATACCTGTTTGACATGCAACTTTCTTTTCTAGCCTGCCTTCTAGCACGACTTCTGTTCTACCTGGAATTATAACATCGTTAGCAAGACTAACAAAAGAGGGCGATTTTATACGTGATTCCAAGAGTAAAGTTGATTCCCTTTCACTCCCAAACTCGGGGACATCAGGGGCTGCTGTATGCACCTGGTCAACGTCAACAACACCAGTAAATTCAACATCAAGTGACAGTTGTTTGGCACAAACGCGAGTTTTCCCATGCGGACCCACTAGGGTGTACAAACTATTCCCGTGCGAGTTTTCCCATCTTAAATCTAACTTATTTGCGACTAAGAAATCCCATCCCAGAACACAGTCGTATTGGATATTACTACTGATAAGAAAATTAAATTCATACGTACGTTTAGTAGAGGGGAATTTGACATTTCCTTTGATCCGTCCTAAAATATCTAATGAGCCCCCCGTGATGGAGCGGCATTTTTCTACATCCGATTTATCAATTCTTACAGAATCAAAGTCCATTATAGTATAAACGTCGTGGTTAATAAAGGATCGCATAGATCCCGTGTCGACTAGGGCTTGTACTTCTATTCCCTCAATAAGACAGGACACAAATGGATGGGTTGGAATTTGGTTATTTGAGACATTTAGTGTTTTGGGGCGGTCAATCTTCTCTCTGTCGAGACCGCCCCTTGCCCGTTTTAAATTATTCGCACAATCTCGAGATATGTGCCCATATCCCTCACATAAAAAACATTGAATAGGCTTACTGTTCTCTTGTCCACAGTCTCTAGCAAGATGCCCAGGCTGTCGACAGTTGTAGCATACAATGGGTGGCCTATTTCTTCTCCCAGGTATGGCGTGGGGGTTGTTTCTCTTTTGCTGACCTGCGTTCTGATTTACTGCGGCTGTCAAACACTCCTCTAGTTTCTGTTGCTTACAGGCGATTACGTTAACCAGGGCGACCAGTTCGTCAAATTTCTTATCTTCAGGAGACACGGATGTTTGAGCAACTTCACAATAATCTTTGGACCCAACTTGTCCTTGAACCGCACGATACCGTTGCACAAAGGCGATCATGTTGGCTAATGTTGGCGTCGGATCACTTTCGAGGAGCTTTATCTTTATGTTTCTCGGAAGACCTCTCATAAATTGACGCACAATAAGGGCTTCTTTGGCTTGATCGTCGAGAAGTGGGTCAGCTTTGAGCAATATTTGTTCCAAGTCCCACTTATAGACGGCTGGATCCTCTCCCGGTCGTAGCATTCTTGCTTCAAACTCTGAGTAAAAATTCTCGCGTTGAGCTGTGGGGCACATGGCACTGATGAGCATTTTGGCCGCGTCTTTATAGGTTTTTCTGTCGTCCGCAGGTATTGCATGAAAATGACTGGCTGCTGGACCACGGAGGAAAGCGGGTAATTTCTTTATCTTGTCCTCTTCTTTCCAGTCATTTGCCAGCGAGCATGCATCGAATTCACGCAGCCATGTAGCCAAATCTGAGCTGCCATCAAATTTTCCCGGGAAGATGGACGTCATCTTCAATTCACTTAAATGTCTCAGTATTTTCTATCCCCTTGGCTGCCACCAAATTATGTAGCGAGCCCGAGCTTTTCACTATAACACTCTGTCTCACGCCCAGAGTTCAACTGCCTTTTATTTCACATCTGTTATAATATATAGTTACATTTTCATTGGTGTCAATCATTGTTCCCTAGTGTTCAATTTCCTGTTAATCATTTTTATTTATAACTAGCATTACTCTATTTACACGTTTCGTTACACTAAATCGAGTGGTTAAATACCTGACTTACATTGAAGGGTTTTCACTCGAAATGTCAGGATCGTTCTCTCGCGGCAGAAAGACTGACGCTGAGTGACCGAGGCTTAATCGCTTTATTCCTGAAAGGTGGTGTCAGATTGCTTCATCTCTCTCTAAGATGGACACCTCTCTTATACGGACAGTAAAAGCGGTCCCGAAGGTGTCCGTCTTAGAGGAAGTTCACTGTATTTAAAAAACAATTTCACCAAATTTTTCTTTTATTTTACATCAGGCAAAAGACCTGTTACCAAGCATAAAATGATTGATCTAGGTGATCAATCTTTAAGACGATATGCCATGGTCAACAATGATGTTAATTAAGGCCCCGTCCACACGTATACGGATTCGTTTGAAAACGCAACGTTTTCTTTGCGGATTCGCCTTCCGTCCACACGTATCCGGCGAATACGCTCACCGAAAACGCAACCTTTTGAAAACGGTCTCCAGAGTGGAAACTTTTGAAAACGCAACAATAGCGTTTTCGTGTGGACGCAGGAAAACGGAACCTTTTGAAAACGATGACGTAATAGTCTCGAATCCAGTCCACCCACGTGCATCGGTGCATTGGTAAATTAAAAATGGAGGAGAGACAAGCTGCTGTTTCGATATTAATCGGGCTTATTTCAAGCCTCATCGCATATGTTCAGTTAAATGTTGCGATGTTAAGTTTTCAGGCTGATTATGCAAGGAAGCGAATGAACATAATCAGGCTTCTTTCATTACCAGTCGCAAAAATTGGGACCTTGAAACGCTTAAACAGAAGGCGTCAAGTACAATCTCGACGATTCTGGGTTAGACCTGGACGAACAAGTGCTTGGTGGGCTAGTTTCGTCAACCAAATAGTTGTCCCAGAGGAGTGGAGGGAAAATTTTAGAATGAGCCGAGTATCCCTATACATGTTAGCAGAAGAACCAAGACCATACATCGAAGGAAAGGACACCATTATGAGATCATCAATTGGTGTTGTTAAACAAGTGGCTGTCACTTTATATTATTTAAGTGACGAGGGTCGTATGCGCAAGACAGCAAATGCTTTTGGGATTTCACGTCAAGCCGTTTCAAAAATAGTAAGGAAGGTGTGCAAGGCAATAACTGTTCATCTTGGACCAAAGTATGTGAAGCTACCATATACAAAAGAAGAAGTGCATGATTTGGTAAAGAATTTCCATAAAGCACATGGCTTTCCCCAGTGTTTGGGAGCAATTGATGGAACTCATATAGAAATAAAGCAGCCACCTGTAAACTCCACTGACTACATCAATCGAAAAAGTCGTTACACCTTGAATGTGCAAGCAACATGCGATTATAAATACTGTTTCATGGATGTCGTTGTAAAGTGGCCTGGAAGTGTCCACGATGCAAGAGTGTTTTCAAATTCCAGCCTAAATTATTCCTTGAAGAATGAGAAAATACCTCCATGTAGATGCCAGATCCTATCTGATGAAGATCCTGTTCCAGTTGTTTTGTTAGGAGACCCAGCATATCCACTCATGCCTTACCTTATGAAAGAATACTCCAATGGTGGCTCAACTCAACAAGAACAATACTTTGGCATGACCTTGTGCCACTCGCGAATGGTTATTGAGTGCTCCTTTGGTCGCCTTAAAGCCCGTTTCGGTGCCCTGAAGAGAGCTATGGATATTAATCTTGATGATCTTCCATATGTGATATATGCCTGTTTTGTCCTGCACAATTTTTGTGAACTGAATAATGAAAGAATTGGAGAAGACAAGGTTACTGCTGCTGTCGATTATGACAGAACCTTCCAGCCAGTCATTTCCACCAATAACTTAAGAACTGAGTGTAACAACGCAGAAGGCAAGAAAATCAGGAGGATACTGACAAAGTACTTTGATCCTTAAGAACTCAATAAGCTACTACATTATAGTGCAATTTGAACTGAACTGGACTGTAATCTGTATTACTAATTAACAAAGTGATGCTTGAAAATCTACCCATTCATGAACCTTTGGGTGTCACAGGTTTGTATTTGCTCTAAAACTTTGACTATATCATGTCATTAGACATTGAGCTGTATTGCTTATCCCTTATGTTTATTGGATAAAAAATTGTGTAACATTGTAGTATTCCTAAGGTCAACTAAAGTTAAAAGTTAAAATCAAGTGAAAAGAATTTGAACTATTAATTTTTAAAATATTCAGTTTAAAAATAAATTGTGCACAGTTGATCAGTATGTTTATTTAACTTGTTCTAGGGTGTACAAGGTGGGGGGAGATGCTACCATCAGATAATATAAGGCCCAGTAAAACATTTTTATTCATTTTGCTTAATAAAAGCAGGGTCATGTTTATTATTAATAATAATAATGGATAATATGGATACAAAAATCTTAATTTATAAGTACACAATGTTGTAGCGTTAACTGTAAAATGTTATTTTTGCTACTTGCTACAAACAAAACAACATTATATGTAATAGGTGGAATAGTAACTATTTAGGCATGCAAATTGTCCAAGATGTGAATAAAGCATTAGTCAATAGTCGATCGTGTCCATTGTTTTAAAAGCTATTATTTGGGAATAGTGATTGATTGTATTGGAAGTGGGTATTGTTTGTGTTGTTTTCTGCATTCATGGGCTGTCGATGAGGCATTCTGTTATACATGTCTTGATGACCAGTCTGTGGTGTTGTAAACTGTGGAGGCATCCCACATGGTGTAAGCATTACTTGCCGAAGCATTGCAAAGCCTTCTACGATAGACCCGGTCAGCTGTTCCATGTTTGAAGTAAGTCTATTCATATGATTTGCTTGCTGTTTGTCCATGTTATCTATTTTCTCTATAAGCCTTTTCTTGATTTCTAAGTCTTCTTGAGCAGCATTCAACAGCTGAGTATCAACAGAAAGTTTTCTTTTAAGCTTTTCTTGTCTGTAGCTCTTCAATCTAGTATTAAGCAAATCTCTCGTTTCCCTTAATGTACTCGATTCCTTGCTTTCTTGGTCTTGTTCAATGAACTCAACCTCAGGACTCTCACTTCTGTCAAACTCTGTGGTGCTGGTTGATGGAGTACTAGGTCTAGTAGCAGTACTTGGGCAGTTTACACTGGAATATAGTTCTTCCTGTATTTCGTTGGTTTCTATTCTGTAGGTAAAGTGGTTGTAGCTGGGGAGCCACCCCATATTTCTTGACACGAATCAAAGAAAAGAAGGACTACTCTTCCATGGCCACTTTTTCTTCCACTATCAACGGCAGATCGAAATTTTGACCTGATCGCCTTCAGTTTTGAAGTCAGAATACTCTTGTTCAGTTCTTGCTCTTTATGTGGGAATTCCTTGCCGATCAATGCAGCGTTTTCTGGGGAAGGATACTGTACTACAAACAGATCTAAAATATCAGAATACTTCGTCTGGCACGATTCCCAATCGACATTTTCCGTTGTCCTTGCAACTTTATACTCCAAAGTCACATTTAAAAGAAGCTCGACTTCGTCATCGGTCCAAACAAAAGGCTCGCTCTTACTTTTTCCTTTAGATTTCCAGGCCTTTTCTCCAGAATTTGACATGTTTCTTGTTCGAAAAATTGCACTTGCTTGCCGAGAAGAAGAACACGAGGAAATAATAACACCTACAGCTGTACCGCCGGCTCATGTCATATAATAGCGCATGCTCAGTAAGTGATTCTAGCGTTTTCGGTCGTTTTAGCGTATTCGTGTGGACGGTCGAAAACGATTTAGATGCGCTACGTGTGGACGCGGATTTTTTTGAAAACGGGAAAAAATGTTTGCGTTTTCAAACGAATCCGTATACGTGTGGACGGGGCCTAAAGACGGTGATATAATGCAAGATCTCCGAGATTTTTGCATCACAGACCGATCAAGTCTTCGACCCAAAATATGCAAGGTATCATCAACCTTTCGGACAACTTTGGGTGGAAAACCGTGCAAATCTCTGGAATCAAATGGTATTCTAACGAGGGGTATTTTGTTTCCCAGTCAAAAGTCTCTGAAACTTCGATGTAATTCTTGGATGTTTCATGATGAAGATCTACCACCCTAACTGAAAACGTTTCAGAAAATGTTACAGACAATGTTAAGAGTTTTTAATATTTTTTTTTTTCTGTGCTTCACTAATCTGTTTAAAGCTACTTGCAGTAATACAATGGTTTTCTGCCACAAATATTTGCATAGTCAATTCTAAGTGCATTAGTTTTGATAAACAGTTGGCCTTCATCACAAAGGCTAGATACTGTCTAAAAGAAGAGAAAGGGGAGGATCGCATAAAATATAGTGATTAACTGGCATTTTGAATATCATGTAAATTAAACATTTTTGGGTCAATTCATTCGTAGCAATATAGCTGAGGAACATAAAAGCAAAAGAATCCTCCTTATAAGAATTTTCTGCTGATAAATACCTACCGTCTCGTTCCTCCAAATCCCGTTTGTTCAATTCGGGAAGTGGCTCACGATTTTTAAGTTGACATGTCTTAGCATCAGAGATATTAAATTAAGGAAATTCCATTAATAGTTTGATCATTGCATTTGACATTGTGTCATTACTGTAAGTGGTCTTCTGGTCAGGGCCGCCGAGAGGGGGGGGGGGGGAAGGGGGGACAACTTGCCCCAGGCCCCCTACTTAATAGGGGCTTCCTAAAATGTTTGACCTTTACGTTTTTGACGCAACAAAGATTACAGACAGCGACATAACAGGCGGACGTTAGGTTAGAGCAATGGTTACTGTCCTCAAAACGCAGGGAAACAGCGTTTCAGAGCGTTATAGCCTCAAAAGGGAGACGGGGCACCCTAACGCAAATTTTGTAAAGGCCCTCATCAGCTCCATAATTACGTCATTAATTTATTCATTTACATATATGACGTCATAAAGAGCCCCAAATTGATATTTTGCCCCGGGCACAACAAAACCTCTCGGCGGCCCTGTTTCTGGTAGCCAAATTCATTTGGTGAGGAAGTCATCGAAACTATGACTTCGTAGTTCCAGCTTGACCAATCCTTTTGAGTAAGTTAAAGTTTCAAGGAAGCGACTGTGGGTTGTTTTATGAGACTTTTGAGTAAGGGACAAATTGAAGACAATAGCCTCAACTCGTGGCTAACAGTGAGAAACAGTAATCACCTGAGATTTATATCATACCAAATAACTAATCAATTAACTGATATATCAAAACAGTCCCCCAACATCCTCGATCTTGTCGCCAGTACTATAATGATCTGAAACGAATACGAAACTTTTCGGTTAGGTATCGACGTCTTTCATGTACATAGCCAGAGGGAACCTGTTGCATGGGAAAATGAAAAATCCATGAGAAATTAATCAGATAAACTCGGATATGTGGACGTTTACTTTGGAGCCCCGTAGTAAAATCGTTTATTCGTTAAACAATTTTATGGTATATTTTTGTGAGCGAGTACCTAGGTTTGTTCATATGATATAAACCCTTCATCCTCTTGCGAGAGCTATAAATATTCGCAAACAAACGCCAGACCTCTCGATTAGCTAGAGATGTAAATTATGTTCTTAACCACAGGGAGCCTGATGGGTGAGAAAATCAAAAAGTTGTAAGAAAAGTCAGGTAAACGAGGGTTTCTGAGCGTTTACTCAGGCGTCTAGCAGTAAAACTCCTGTTGTTTTATTGAGAAAACTTCCCGATTTCATTGCTTATTTTTATGAGCAAGCGGCTACGTTGTTCATACGATGTAGCCAAACAGATGATGCCACTTGGTCAGATGAACGCTTCAGTAAAGAGGTCCAAAGGTCGGCAATAAACAATTAACGTCCACGTGATATGGCTCACTCACAGCCTGAACGATCGTCTGTGCCTGTATTCCCATCTTGACTTGGAAGTCACAAAGTTATACCAACGCTTTCAAGTTATCAGCGAACCTGATGATGGGCAAGAACTATGCACGGTATATAACTGATGGTTATATTCTTTAACGCATATTGTCTTATACATTGGAGACCTGGAACAAAAGACCAAATGACAGAACATAAAGAAAACAAGGAACAAAAGAAAAAAGTTATGCATAAAATGGTCAATTTGATGAAATATTGCGAAATGTTAACATTCCTTTCAATAGCTGATTGAAAGAAAATGTTAACAAAGTTTAGACGCATTCCAAAATGCATTTCGAGACTGGGTTGCTTTCAAAAAAAGTTTCGTTTTCTTTTTGAGAAAAGAGTGTTTCTGCAAATCTCTGGAATCGAATCGTATTCTGACGAGGGGTATTTTGTTTCCCAGTCAAAAGTCTCCGAAACTTCGACGTAATTTTTCGCGTAACTTAATGCGTTTCAAGTCACGCTGGTTGCTGGTTCACGATCCAAGAAACTTCAACTTGGGACTATATTTTTTGAGTATATATTTATTAACAAAGTAAAAGTATTTACATAAGTTTGCGCACGTCGTTACAACATTCGAATTTCCCTTCTTTTTGCCTCTCCTTTACACTTACTTCAGCCTATATTTATATTGACAAACAGGAACATGACTAAGGTTATTCTTGTTAGGAATATCAAAGCCCAGCATATAATTTTGAATAAACCCATAATAATATAGACATGAGTTGTTGGAAAGTATTTTTAATTTAACTAACGTTTCGTTGCCAGTCCTGCAACATCTTCAGAGTAGGTGATAAATTTACAAGGTGTTCTCGACTATATAATATTCTATTTACAATGACAGGAAGTAATTAACAGAAAGACTGGTGGTGAAAACCGGTGAATAATTAATTGTGCGATAAAGTGTATGCGTGAGTGAATCCTGGTGTGTATGTGTCAGAGGAAAAAAAAAAAAAAAAAAATTTAACAGTTACAACAAGGTTAAAGGAAGGGAACTGATCTTGGCGTTGAGCGAAGGATTTATCTTATTAATAAGTAGACTCTCTCTGAGAAGGAGTTCAAAATTAGAAGAACAGGAGCTTAGAATAGTAAAATCAGTAAATGAAACAGGGTGGCCAGTCTGTTTGTGATGTGTTAAAACAGCAGATAAAGTGGTGACGGAGATAGGCTTTCCCGTGTAAGCAGAAACTCCCATGTGTTCAGAAACACGCGTGTGTAAATGGCGAATAGTTTCACCTATATACAATGACTCACAGCATTGACACTTGAATTTGTAAACCACGCGAGATCTTAGTGCAAGAGGAATTTGATCTTTAAAACGGAAAAAACTTGAAAGACGTTGAATAGGTTTAAATATGACTCGAAGCTGAATTTGAGGAAAAGCAGAAGTAAAAAG
Organism: Heliopora coerulea; assembly: GCA_030142905.1. Classification (NCBI taxonomy): domain Eukaryota; kingdom Metazoa; phylum Cnidaria; class Anthozoa; order Scleralcyonacea; family Helioporidae; genus Heliopora; species Heliopora coerulea. The sequence goes on from JASJOG010000492.1 coordinate 101,143, forward strand.
TTTAGCGACTTGCTTACGAATCTGAAGAGAATGTTGACCGGTAAATGGTAGAGTAAAGAAAATTATGCGTTTGGGTACCGAGGTCGTTGTAGAATCTGGACAGAAAATTTTATCGAAAAAATTGCGAAGACAATTATCTAAGAATTTGATAGGATAACCATTCCGAATCATAATACTTTTAAATTTCTCTAGTTCTTCATGAAAGATGGTATAAGAAGAACAGAGATTAAAATAACGAAAAAGCAAAGTTAAAATTAAGCCTTTCTTATATATGAGTGGAATAAAACTCTCAAAATTTGTAAACAATCCAGTAAAAGTCGGTTTACGATAAACGGAAGAAGAAAATTTATCATCGGAGCGTTTGATTTGAATGTCGAGGAAGGAAAGAGAGTTATCTTTTTCCTTCCTCGACATTCAAATCAAACGCTCCGATGATAAATTTTCTTCTTCCGTTTATCGTAAACCGACTTTTACTGGATTGTTTACAGATTTTGAGAGTTTTATTCCACTCATATATAAGAAAGGCTTAATTTTAACTTTGCTTTTTCGTTATTTTAATCTCTGTTCTTCTTATACCATCTTTCATGAAGAACTAGAGAAATTTAAAAGTATTATGATTCGGAATGGTTATCCTATCAAATTCTTAGATAATTGTCTTCGCAATTTTTTCGATAAAATTTTCTGTCCAGATTCTACAACGACCTCGGTACCCAAACGCATAATTTTCTTTACTCTACCATTTACCGGTCAACATTCTCTTCAGATTCGTAAGCAAGTCGCTAAACTTTTTACTTCTGCTTTTCCTCAAATTCAGCTTCGAGTCATATTTAAACCTATTCAACGTCTTTCAAGTTTTTTCCGTTTTAAAGATCAAATTCCTCTTGCACTAAGATCTCGCGTGGTTTACAAATTCAAGTGTCAATGCTGTGAGTCATTGTATATAGGTGAAACTATTCGCCATTTACACACGCGTGTTTCTGAACACATGGGAGTTTCTGCTTACACGGGAAAGCCTATCTCCGTCACCACTTTATCTGCTGTTTTAACACATCACAAACAGACTGGCCACCCTGTTTCATTTACTGATTTTACTATTCTAAGCTCCTGTTCTTCTAATTTTGAACTCCTTCTCAGAGAGAGTCTACTTATTAATAAGATAAATCCTTCGCTCAACGCCAAGATCAGTTCCCTTCCTTTAACCTTGTTGTAACTGTTAAATTTTTTTTTTTTTTTTTTCCTCTGACACATACACACCAGGATTCACTCACGCATACACTTTATCGCACAATTAATTATTCACCGGTTTTCACCACCAGTCTTTCTGTTAATTACTTCCTGTCATTGTAAATAGAATATTATATAGTCGAGAACACCTTGTAAATTTATCACCTACTCTGAAGATGTTGCAGGACTGGCAACGAAACGTTAGTTAAATTAAAAATACTTTCCAACAACTCATGTCTATATTATTATGGGTTTATTCAAAATTATATGCTGGGCTTTGATATTCCTAACAAGACTACGCTTTCCGCCTGGTTCATCCATTGCCACTATTATGACTAAGGTTACCGTAATTATTCGAATAAACGCCTCCCTCGAATAAACGCCGCAGGGACAAACAAAATTACCATTAAACGGCGCCCTCGAATAAACGGCTCCCTCGAATAAACGCCGCAGGAACAAACAAAAATACCATTAAACGGCGCCCTCGAATAAACGCCGCAATCTTTCTCGTCATTGCGGCGTTTATTCGAAGCATTTATTTACAACCACTGTAAGCAATTCAAGTACCTATCTTTAAAAACAAAAGACAACATTCAATCTAAACTAGTCGTAGAAATTTATTTTTCTCGATTGTAATGTTATTCAGTTCAAAGTGGCTATACTTCATAGCTTTACTGCTTAGCTCTCTCTCTAAAACTTCTGCGATGCGCAATTCCGTGGTAACAGCCGAGAATCTTGCCGGTACAACTAGTCCGATTTCTCTCTTTCTTTTGCCAGTGACTTTCGCAAATAAGTTGTTCTCAGTGTTTGTGCGTAGGAAGTTATTTAATAAGCGAGACAGCTCAATTGGGACGTGGCCATCAAGCGTCTTCTTCGAATTCGGCTGCTTCGTGCCTTTGGGACCGGGAGGTTTATAAACATCAATTGCGTTTTCATCGTGCTCCTTCGCTTCTGTGCGAGTATCTTTCTCACATTCGAGTATTTCATCTACTACGGGCGTCCACGCAGACTTGTAAACATGGTGACCTCGGATAATCGTGTCAAAGTCTACCTTGAAATACATTTTGAACTCCACTGGTGTTGCCCTTGCCATTGTTGCGAAGGAGACAGTGACATTGAAATAGACTTAAAGTCTGAAACTTACTAGTCTAGCCATTATATAAAAGACAGTGGACAGTTCAATTTTCATATATAATCATATAAATTGAAAAGACATATAACTTTTATTCTTAGTTTTTTTGGGGTTGATTGTATTGGTCAAATTGACGTTTAAATTACACAAATTCACAGTTGTTGTTACAAGGTTTGCAATAAACGCCGCCCTCGAGTAAACGCCGCCTTCGAATAAACGCCGCATCTTAAGTGCCAAAAATTTAATAAACGCCGCGGCGTTTATTCGAATAATTACGTTGTTTAATACGGAAATGGAACACGTTTTTCCCTCTTTGTGGTCCATAATCTACCACACCCTTTCTGACGTATATCCGTGACGCCGGTGTAACACGTTTTTCATCTACCACACCTTTCTGACGTATATCCGTGACGCCAGTGTAACACGTTTACAGATTATATATATATTTTTTTTTTTTGGTATTTTTTTTTTTTTTTTTTTTTTTTTATCACAACATACAACATAAAGACATTTTTCAACATAATTCTTTGACATTTTATGTTGGAGATCCACCACCTTAACTCAAAACGTTTCAGACAAGGAAAAATAACGTTCAGAGTTTTTAATCTTTTTTCTTCTGTGCTTCACATGTGTTTAAAGTTACTTGCAGTAATTCCATGGTTTTCTGTCACAAATATCTGCATAGTCAATTTTAACTGCCTCAGTTTTGATGAATAGTTGGTCTTCATCCCAAAAACGTGAGACTGTGGAAAAGAAGAGAAAGGCGAGGATTGCATGAAATATAACTGGTATTTTGAATATGATGCAAATTAAACATTTTTGCGTCAATTTATTCGTAGCAATATAGCTTAAGAACATAAAAGCGAAAGAATCCTCCGTTCGAATGTTTCCTGCTGGTAAACGGCTTGCTCGAAATCACAATTCCGCTTTTGCCACCTGTCGTTACGACAATCGTGATTAATAAATTGTTTTTTTTAATGTGACACCTACCACCTCACTCCTCCAAGTCCCGTTTGTTCAGCACGGCATTTGGCTCACGAACTTTAAGTTGACATGTCTTACCACCAGAGATATTAAATTAACGAAATTCCATTAATACTTTGATTATTGTATCCAATAGTGCGTCATTACTGTAAGTGGTCTTCTGGTAGCCAAATTCAGTTTGTGAGGAAGTCTTCGAAACTCTGACTTAGTAGCTCCACCTTGACCTATTGATTTGAGTAAGTTAAAGTTTCAAAGAAGCGACTGTGGTTTGTTTTGTGAGGCTTTTGAGTAAGAGACAAATTGAAGACAATAGACTCGTAGCTAACAGAAAGAAACAGTAATCATCTGAGATTTATACCATACCAAATAACTAATCAATTAACTGATATATCAAAACAGTCCTGCAACCACTTCGATCTTGTCACCAGAACTATAATATTCTCAAACGAATACCAAACTTTTGGGTTAGCTATCGACTGGGGCGTGCTACCCCGGGACGAGACAACGAGAACTCGTTGTGGGCCCCTGGGATTCATGGGTCCGTTAAAAAGTTAAAAATTGAAAAAAATTAAAATACATAACGATCTATAAAAGTAACCTCTAGAAGCCTTATGTACTAGGTAATTCATGATGTACTGGAGCTACTATCTTTAACCCTTTCAGTCCCAGACCATTTTCGGTTTGATCTAACATAAAAACCCACTCCTTTTTTGAAAAATACATACCCAATTCAGTAAGTGAGGTAATCATATGTATAACTTAAAAAATATTCTTTTAAACATGTTAAAAGTATACATTTTCTGAAAGCTCAGTTAATTTACTTTACGATAATATCAATTTCAAGGATTTCCATTTAAGGTCAATAAAAGTGGCTGCTTTGGAAAACTCAAACCAAGTGATGATATTAAAATAGAAAAATTGTTTTTTTAAAAAACAGGTATAAGAAAACCACTGAAAGGGTTAAAAGCAAATTATTTCAAGAGCAATTTTACTTGCTTTTCAAGTATGTTGAACATTTGCGTACCGGTACCGAATCGCGTTCGGTTTGCCGTGGAAGGTTACTTGAAGTACTCGCTTTTCTGCAACCTTTACATTTACCGAAAACATGCGTAGACGCACTAAATACTACAAACGAGTTATTTGATATTTAAGGGATAGACTGGCAAGCAGATTGACACATGAAAATTTGAACCAAAAGATTCAACTGGCAACAGAGCATGAACTAAAGTGGAACTTGAACAAGGAAGATATAATTAGAGAATATGCAGACAGTTGTGAGATGAAGCGGCTTTTGTTTCCATAGCTCTGTAAGTAGATGGTTGATTCTCATGTGACAAGGTATCAATACATCATAAATTGCTTTATTTTTCAAATCATGCATGTCATGTGGCCAATAACGCAGATAGGCATATACTATTGAGGGGACAAGCGATTTTCACAGCCTGTAGGTTATCATACACCCCGACTGCCTTCCATGGGCGTAGTGCCAGTCATTAGTCATTATAGTGCACATTGAAGATTATATTTTGAGAAAACTGGAATAGCCATTCCGTACGATTCAAACTTGTAATAAAAATCTCAATGTTATATGAGGTGTTTATTTCTCGCCACTTCAAATTTGGTCAAATATTGCCTCTCCCAAAGACACATCTTGCATTTGTGAATCTGCCCCTGGGCCCCCTCACATGTTGTTTGTTCGTTGTTTTTTTTTGAAGACCCTGCATGCCCCTGGCTATCGATGTAAATCCCATACATAGCCACAGGGAACCTGTTGGATGGGAAAATGAAAAATCCATGAGAAATCGATCAGATAAACTAGGATATCCGGACGTTTACTTCGGTGCCCCGTAGTAAAATTGCTTATTCGTAAAATAATTTTGTGGTTTATTTTGATGAGCGAGTACCTAGGTTTGTTCATGTGATATAAACCCTTCATGTTGCCGCGAGAGCTATAAATATTCCCAAACAAACGTCAGACTTTTCAATTAGCAAGAGATGTCAATTATGTTCTTAACCACAGGGAGCCTGATGGATGAGAAAAGAAAAAGTTGTGAGAAATAGGTCAGGTAAACGAGGGTTTCTGAGCGTTTACTCCTATATCCACTAGTAAAACTCCTGTTGTTTTTTGGAAAAAACCCTGCAATTTTATAGCTTATTTTTATGAGCTAGCCTCTACGTTGTTCATACGATATAACCATATAGCTGATGCAACTTGAACAGATAAAGGCTTCAGTTAACAAGTTTAAAGGTCGACAATAATCAATTAACCTCGACGTGATATGGCTCACTCACAGCTTGAACGACCTTTTGTGCCTGCATTCCAATTTTGACTTGGACGTCACGAAGTTATACCAACGCTTTCAAGTTAACAGCGAACCTGATGATAGACAAGAACTATGCACGGTATATAACTGATGGTTTTATTCTTTAACGCATATTGTCTTATACATTGGAGACCTGGAACAAAAGACCAAATGACATAACATAAAGAGAACAAGGAAATAAAGAAGAAAGTCATGCATAAAATGGTCAATTTGATGAAATATTGCGAAATGTTAACATTCTTTTCATAAGCTGATTGAAAGAAAATGTTAATAAAGTTTAGACGCATTCCAAAATGCATTTCGAGACAGGGTTGCTTTCCAAAAAAAGTTTCGTTTTCTTTTTGAGAAAAGAGTGTTTTTGCAAATCTCTGGAATCGAGTCGTATTCTAACGAGGGGTATTTTGTTTTCCAGTTAAAAGCCTCCGAAACTTCGATGTAATTCTTTGACGTTTTATGTTGGAGATCCACCACTTTAACTCAAAACTTTTCAGCTAAGGAAAAATAACATTGGAGACGTAGAACAAAAGACCAAATGAGAAAAAATAGAGAACACGGGACAAAAGAAAAAACTCATGCATAGAATGGTCAATTTGATGAAACATTGCGAAATGTTAACATCCCTTTCAATAGCTGATTGAAAGAAAATGTTAACAAAGTTTAGACGCATTCTAAAATGGATTTTGAGACAGGGTTCATTTCGAAAAAAGTTCGTTTCCTGTTTGATAAAAGAGTTTTATTAGGATTTACCGTGAGTTATAAAGTTTTCGGTAAGTAAACATATAAATGCATGATTGGTGATGAATACTAACTTAGGAATTACTGCCAAGTATTATGGTAATTTCTCTCAGCAGGTGTAATAAGGGAACTGTCAATTGATTGCCGAAAATTCCGTTTTAAATATGTGAATCGGCACTTGAAACTTCAGTACGTATCCAGTATGCACGTAGTTCATGTTGTTTTCAAAACTTTGTTTATGTCTGCAAGTTTAGCCTGAAAGATTTGCAGGACATTCGTTGGTATGAAAATCATCTGTGTTTAGAAGAGAGAAACAAGAATAAAGGTAATTGTCACATTTATTGCAAAAATTTCGAATAGATGACAGTTTTTCCAAGCAACTAGTCCGCATTTGATCAAAAAAAGCTTGAAACCGAGGACGATTTCTTGTAAGACGTTTGTTAATACTGTTAAGAGATGTTTCTCTCTTCGGAGTGTAGCCAAAATACGATATTGCATCAGTTCTATTCCTAGATAGTTGATATTTGAGTTTTTATGTCAAATTCCAGGTTTGTAGGAGCGCTTAAACGTTGATTTTAGTATAAACAGCAACAAGAGACGGCACCGAACCTTGGAAAATTTAGCTGGTCTGTTACTTAGCAAATCATTCTTTTTACTTAAATGGGTCAAATAAGTAAAATGTAAACAAACAGTGATTCGTAAGTTTTAAAGTCGATGCGGGATGTAGTCTACTGGAGGACTTTAAGTTCCGAGGTTTCTTGTGGTGGTTGGAATACAAACAATTCTTTAGCAAAACGTCTGTGTTCGGGAAAGTCATTGTGAATGTATCGCTAAGTTGTTTGATTTTTAACAAGGTAGAAACAAGGAGTTGTAAATCTTTAGTAGCGAATTAATGTAACTTTCACTTCGTGCCTTAGACGTATTTTATTCGCGAAAGGCCTCGAAGAAACCAATGAAGTCGACGTAACATATAGATGAGAGCCCAGTTCAGGATTTTTATATGGAGAACCATAACGACAGAAAAAGCACAAAGTATTTAAAACAACTTTACTAACTTTACTTGTTTTAAATGGTTTGTGTTTTTTCTGTCCTTATGGTTATCCATATAAAAATCCTGAGCTGGGCTCTCATCTTTATGTTAATTCCACGTTTTCCGCCCTGAAAATCAATAGCCACGATTTTAAACCGATGAAGTGTTTCATTTTGGTTTTTACACGTCGGTCACACACTGCAAACGTAGCACTCTACTAGATCAATATCTCTGGAAATGAGTTGTTTTTCTAATCATGGGATATTTGTTTCCGACTACAGGACCAACGAAACTTCGATGTAGCTCTTGAAAAGTTTATCTCCGAGGTTTGGAAACTTTATGTCGTTCCATACCTGTTTAAAACTACATGCAATGAAACTACTTTCTTCTAGCGCAAATGTCTGCACAGTCAATTTTAATTGCTTTGGCTCTCGATGAAGAGTTGGTTTTAAACTCAATGCTGTCTAAAGAAACAAAAGACGAAGATAGAAGTGAGGTTATTAATAGATGTTTTGAAATTCATACAAATTAATATTTCTTGCTTCAATTTGTCCTTGACATAGCCGAGAAACATGAAAGCAAAAGCATCTTCCTTCCAAGAGAGAGTTTGCTATTGAAAAGAGATTTTCTAGCCCTGTACCTGAATTCCGCTTTAGCCTCTAACTGTTATTGCGACAATCATGATTAGCAAATTGTTTTTTTAATGTGACACCTACAGCCTCTTTCCATTTCCAGTGACTTGTCGCTTCATCTGTTACATGTTTATACACTCTAGTCAACTCCAAATGAGTCATTTCTTAATTTGGGTTGAGGTCTGCAATCATTATGTCTGTTAACTGGCATACGGTCAATCTAGTAACTGATGACTAACCAACGTTCTGTGATTACATCTGATAAATTGGAACAACTGAAATGATAATTAAGGGGCCGTTGGCACTGAGATCGATCTAACTTGGATCGACCTGAGACTGATCTGAGATCGATCCCAGTTTGCTTTGAGAAGGCATTAACACTCAGCAAAAAAATCATTCGTCGGTCTCAAATATCCCGCTAAATCGAAAAAATCCGATAATGTATTAGTCAATGTTGTTTACGACAGGCTCAGGGAGATTCGATTTTTTATTGAGTCAAGCCGAAGTCAAGGCCCTATTAAACGGTTTCAACATTTACTTCAACATTTGCCCAACATTTGTTGAATGAAGTGTTGGGATCGTTTGAACAGACGTTTCAACAATGTTGAAACATGTTGAAAGCTGTTGAAAGCATGTTGAAACAAATTTGAATTTGTTTAAACATTACTTCAACATCGCTTTAACATTTTCTTTCTTTTAAAAGATGTTGGTTCCTGTTGGCGTCGTTTGAACTCCTCGTCAGGATATCTTCTGGGAACGAACAGTGTTTCATGGACTGAATCTGAAAGTGATAATCGGTTGAGAATTTTTGTACGTCAAGGAGCACATTTATGTTCATTTGTGCACAGCTTAAGCCAAGGTTATCAAGGAAGAATACATGAATGAAACTGATCGTATTGTCAAAACGAGAAGTGACGTAGCAAGGTAGGTTTGGTCGTCTCATAAATCAGTCAAACAACACTTGTTTATACGAATGAAGAATTCGGTTACCAGCCGTAAACATTTGTTTTAAGTTCATCCTTTTATCGCCGTGCATTTGAGCATTGGAAGAAATTAAGTAAGTTTTGGAGGTAATGTTTTGTTTTAGAAGCGAAGCAGATGAGCAGTTAATCAGCCGACAAGTTGGGAACATTCATCCATTCATCGAAGCAAAATATACCAAAAACGTGTAAGAGGTAAGTTAACACACTAACTTATGATAGGTGAATTGTTGAGACATTTATCATGGTTTATGGTATGTTTAAGATGGGGGTTGAAGGTTAAACTTTGTTAGAATATAAATCTGCAACTCGCCTTTCATCGCTATCAACCTTGAGTATTTTGGCAGACCATTAACTTGAAAGTCTTCGCTAGATATGATAGCAGGTTTTGCGAGCTATCGCATGGTTGAGGTTCAAGGTTGTCTCACACGCCATATACTCCGGTTTCGTTTTGAACTTTTCTTGGTAACCGAATTCGTTATAGCGGTATGGATGAATGGATAGCATTTGAACTTTCTAATGGATTACTTAATTCGAAAATTTCAGAAACTAGATCATGGTATGTTCTAGACCAAGCAAGAATAGAAATCACTGCAAGTTCTGACGTGTATGTCTGCTTGATTTGATTTGAAGCAAGTTTGTGCAGGATTCAATTTTTTGTCGAATTTTTCGCTTTTTTTGGTGGCCAATGCCAGTTGTTCAAGTTAATTGCTTTAGAAACTACATCCCTCGCAAAAAATTAGAGACATTCGTCTTCTATGTAAACTGTTTTAGTTGGGCTCGCGTCAATGAACTCCATACACGGACATTGGTTTGTAATAAATTGCAGGTTCGTTTGGTCCAGGTTTAACTATTTCTGTTGACTCTGAGCATAACCTCCCAAATATCAACATGAATACTGATGGTAAATTTACACAGCAAAGAAGGAAAAGGCACAAAAACGTCGAAACTGTGTAACATTACGGGAATGTTTTCGCCGCTATTTTTTGTGCCCTTTTCTAACGTGGAAAGTGTCCTTTCCTTTAAAAAAGACACGTTCTTCTCAGTAAGAAAACATGGTGAAATACTGAAAAGGTATTAGAGTGGGATGAGCAGTGCTCATAACACAAGGCTTAAGAAAATTAATGAAGTATGGATCTCGAGTAATTTTATCGCCTATGGTCCAAAATCACTTTGTGTGTGACGTTTTGAAAGTTCAATTTATGTTCGTGATTGGAAAGTGTTTTGGACAGGTCTCGCACAGACCAATGTGTATCTGGGAAGAGTGAGATATACACTTCTAACTCCGTTTTCTTATATCTAATTGACACCAGCAGAACAAAATCTTCTCATTGTATAAATAGTTCAAATTAAACGCAAGCGTTATAGGCAAACTTTTGCTTCTACAAGTGTATTAAAGTAGCGTGCGATGACCACCTCAGTCGTGTTTTCAAAGCCCAGGTTGGCTGATGTGCTATGACTTGAGGGATTCAAATTTAGAGTTTGAAGCAATGCGCGACTGAGCCTTTATCCGTAGTGATCCTTTAGAACCATCAGTTGGTAGATTGATGTTGGAGTCAGAGTTATCTCAAGTTTAAATCGTAACTCAAAGAAGACTGTGCTAAGAATATTCTGAAGCGAATGGAATTCTATGGGCAAATAGATCAGATTTGTTGTAGAACAGATTGTAGTGATGACTTGATGAACGAAGCACACAGTGGTGTGATTTCTACGAGCCAATCAGAGTACACAATCCAATACCACCAAGCAGTGTAATTGCTTTGTTTTTTTATTGTGCAGATCATAGATGATGGATGGTCGATAGGCTAAAAATTTTTCGAGAGCTTCAACTTCGTTTTAACTGTGTAAACGAACGTTTTCTATGTTGCCCTCTTTCTTTCAGTTATAGACACACAGAAGACGTCATAGCTTGGTGAGAATATTAGTGAGCCACTCGACCTAGTTTCACTTTGGAGCCAATTTTGATTCTATGTTGACGTTTCCTGTACATGTATAACGGACCAGGCAACGGGAAAATGGGAGCTATTTGTCATATAAAAGTAAAAAAAGAAGCCGACAGTTGAAAAGCATTTCTATATGTGGTTGAGAACGAGTGCTAGCGGTAGCCTTAAGCAAGTTAGTGTGCAGAGTTCAGCCGAACGAGAAGATTTCCTGGGGGAGGTCTACTGAGATTATTTAGCACGGGAATGGAGAATTTTTGCCCTAGGAGTAAGACAACTAAAAAAAATTCTGCATTTTAGTCCCTCTGAGAGTGATCCTGAAGTATTTTATTAAATTTTGTGTGATTTCTCAGAATGAGAGGACCAGTTGAGTTAAATTTAATGGGCACATCCCTCCGGTGCCTTGTTGGCCAAGCTGTTGACAAAAACAGGAAACGTGATCGAGTAATTAGAGCGATTGGCCGGGATGGTACTTATCTTCCAATTCAATTCCGGTACCTAACTTAAAGTAAAATGAATCAACTCTGTGTTGCGTGACCTTTCTAATGTTTACATCAAGAGGTGGATATGAAATATAAATCGCAGCTTCGGGAGGTCGAACTGAACTCCGCAACGGTAAAGTAAAACGAAATGTTTTGAGAAAGTGAGTAATTTGAAATTTGACGTTTGATCTACGTCTGAATCAAGTGATCGTGATCAGCAATTAAGTTCTGTACACCAACAAGCAACGTGATTTATGGATGTATTGGGAAAAAAAAAACGTTACAAATCTCCAACAAACCGTTTAAGAACAAAATGTTTTATAGCCAACCAAATCGAGGTTAAAGCTTTTTATGTTACTTATGGCAGAATATCAATATTTGGTTGAATAATTCGATGGACATTCCTGGGATTTTGTTGACTATATGTGGGTGTGTTTGCTATCTTTATATTAAAACTTTTGATGTTATGCAAGTATGATGTTAATTAGAGACCTGGTTCGCAATATTGCTATGCCTTCTTTCGTACTTGAAAGCTGAACATACCTGTACTGTGATATTGTGTATTAGTAAATTTCATCTTACTAAGTGTAGATGTTTGTAAGCTTGGATACATATCTGATGAAAAGTTTGTTCTCAAGCTTTATCTCAGAAAATTTCTGAGTTCCCCAACGGGAATCGAACCCGTGTCTCCTGATTTCCGGTACGGTTGTTTTACCACTAGACTATAGTATATATACGATGTTAATTAGAGACCTGGTTCGCAATATTGCTTTGCGTCTTTCGTACTTGAAAGCTGAACATACCTGTAATGTGATATTGTGTATAAGTAAATTTCATCTTACTAAGTGTAGATGTTTGTAAGCTTGGATATATATATGATGAAAAGTTTGTTGATATAAATCTAAGCTTACAAACATCTACACTTAGTAAGATGAAATTTACTTATACACGATATCACATTACAGGTATGTTCTGCCTTCAAGTACGAAAGAGGCATAGCAATATTGCGAACCAGGTCTCTAATTAACATCATACTTCCCATCCGGAGACACGGGTTCGATTCCTGTTGGGGAACTCAGAAATTTTCTGAGATAAAGCTTGAGAACAAACTTTTCATCATATATATATATATATATATATATATATATATATATGTACATACATATTTCTTGTAATGATCTTATACCGTTCTGATCATGTTGAGCTTTAAAGCAACGAAACGTTATTAATAAATTTTTATACCTTTCATCAGTCGTCACGTCATGCCTTGAAGTCATTTGCTGGACACTAATATTCGTCTTTCAATCAAGATTTTCGTGTAATAACTGCCATATCAATCCTAATTTTGTTATTTAGTTGAGCGAAATACTAGATGGAGCGAAGGACCAACAGTGCTATTTGGACTGACAATCTACGAATAGCGGAAGAGGTCAACTTTTAAGGTACTCGTATTTATTTTGTAATTTTTCTGGAGGTTTTTAATTGTGTTGGTGTGCGAATGAGTGAAGTATTCACCGTTGTAATTAGGTTAGCTGATATTGCATAGTAAATGATAACTTGATGTGAACGACAGAAGTGGTCAGAAACAATACAATTCGAGTTGTGAACCTGATGTTATCTGTGTTGCACAAGCCTACACTACAGATAGTAAACTATACTGTTGTATAAACGCCAGTGTCTTATTTCTTTTGCACGAGTATTGTTTTAAAGCCATGTTTGTCCTTTATTCCAGTTTATTCTTCGTATACATTCACATTATTAAACAAGTACTTTAGCCACAGATCCTTCATGAGTTTCTCACCTGCATAATCCTTCTTTGTTTAAATCTGCATTCCGTACAATATGAAACAGCAGGGAGTTTATGCAAGCCAGTAGGGCGACGCCGTTTAAGAACGTAGATTAATTTTTCAGCATTTCGATAGAATAACATTCCATTAACTGTGTAATGAACTGTCAATGGTATTTTTACTCCTCTGAAACTTTCCTCGGCAGCTCTGATCTTCTTCTAAACATTTAAACGACCAAAGATCTTCCACGTTCTATGTACCATAGTAGCCATGAAACAGCGGAAATGCTCTGGACGAAGTACCGTGCAAAAGTAGGACGGCGTTGAAAATACACTTGAGACTAGAACTTGATTAATTCCTTTCTTGAATGAAAATTTCTATTGTATGAACACGTTAGAGAAGAAGTTGCCGTAGTGTTTGCATGAACTCCCTTGCTACTTTTTGTGAAATTTGTCTTTTGTTTTAATCTTCGTCAACGGATGTCATCTTTCATTTAACAATTTCTAAACCGATTTTTTCCAGTTAAAATATAAGAACACATCCAGTTTGCATTTACAGGAGTAAATCGAAAATCCACATTTTTCCTTCATGGTGTTCTTAGAGTTTCGCGTAAATTGTTGATACCGTTTAAATTGAAGGAAGCACTATTACATTTTAGCGAGAGAGGTCTTTAAAATGGGTGAAAGTTCTTTGACGCCAAACGTCTTCAAGTGTTCAAACAATGATCAGAGCGGAGAAGTGATTGACCTTAGGGCTAGCGGTGTTTCGGAGGAACCTATTCCTTCCGAAGTTTTAAACAATCCACAAGTCAAGAAAATTCTGCTTTTCCATCGAAGTGTGCCCAAGTGGCTGGAAAGTAGCATCGGTAATTTGGGTCGCCATGTTTCAATAAGCGCATTTGACGAGAGCAAGGACGACAACCCAGCTTACAAAAGATTTGAATACAACAAATACTTGTGGAAGACCTGCCAGCTCGAGACTGATCAACATGGTCTAATTCGTCTGGACATACGATGCAAAGTACTGTTCCGAGGTCAACTTTTCCCTTCAAGCAAAAAGAAATTTCGGCGACTGACACTTAGACATTATGAAACTGGTGTAATTAATCGTCTTGACAGGGACACTGTTAATGATTTAGAAGAACTGATTATTGCGAGTGGGGAACCAGGAGACACGTTAACTATAAATGTTGGTGAGAATGAAGATGAGACAAAGTGCATCGAATGTTTCCCTGAAATTTCTTTACAGGATATTGCGTTAGAAACGTCAAAGAGTCAAGTAATTCAGCTTGACGTTTCATCAGAATGCCGCGAAATTTCGCTTAAGGATATGTCAAAGCTTGAAAAGTTCTTGTTATGTGCCAATGGAAAGACGATTTTACCAACACAAATGGATCAAGCACACAACCTTCAAGATTTATACATCTTTGATGATCCGATAGGTGATCATTTCCAGTTATCATGTAATGTTTTAAATCTACGAAAACTTGTCTTGTACAACTGCGGATTGACGACCTTTCCTTCATCCATAACCACGATGAAAGAGCTGGAGGTACTTGGGTTGTATTTCAATGATTTCCAGGACCAATCAGTTTCAGTTCATGAGCTTGTGAAACTGAAGCGACTTACGATTTTCAGTTGTAACTTAAATGCTTTTCCGGAAGGACTCAAAGATCTGATCAGTTTAGAAGATCTCTACCTTTCCTCCAACGGCAACCTTGGCAAGCAGCCATTTTCAATTCCTAAGCTAAAGAATTTGAAGAAGCTACATATGACTGAGTGTGGTCTTGAAAAGTTCCCGGATGGACTGGAAAATTGCATTAGTTTAGAAGATCTTTACCTTTCCTCCAACGGCAACCTTGGCAAGCAGCCATTTTCAATTCCTAAGCTAAAGAATTTGAAGAAGCTACATATGAGTAAGTGTGGTCTTGAAAAGTTCCCGGATGGACTAGAAAATTGCATTAGTTTAGAAGATCTCTACCTTTCCTCCAACGGCAACCTTGGCAAGCAGCCATTTTCAATTCCTAAGCTAAAGAATTTGAAGAAGCTACATATGACTGAGTGTGGTCTTGAAAAGTTCCCGGATGGACTGGAAAATTGCATTAGTTTAGAAGATCTCTACCTTTCCTCCAACGGCAACCTTGGCAAGCAGCCATTTTCAATTCCTAAGCTAAAGAATTTGAAGAAGCTACATATGACTGAGTGTGGTCTTGAAAAGTTCCCGGATGGACTAGAAAATTGCATTAGTTTAGAAGATCTTTACCTTTCCTCCAACGGCAACCTTGGCAAGCAGCCATTTTCAATTTCTAAGCTATCGAATTTGAAGAAGCTACATATGAGTAAGTGTGGTCTTGAAAAGTTCCCGGATGGACTAGAAAATTGCATTAGTTTAGAAGATTTGAACCTTTCGGGGAACAAGGACCTTGGCAAGCAGCAATTTTCTATTACTGGACTGAAGAATTTGAAGGAGCTGAATATGAGTTCGTGTGGTCTTGAAAAGTTCCCGGATGGACTGGAAAATTGCATTAGTTTAGAGGATCTGGAACTTTCCTTCAATTATTTTGGTGACAAAGGATTTTCCATCCAAACTATATCACAACTGAGAACAATACGGTTAAACGGTTGTGGAATCGATCATGTACCAAATGGTGTATTTGAACTTCCTAGACTTTCTTACTGTGATATAAGTTCAAACAAACTAAAAGAATTACCTGAACGTTTTACCACCTTAATCGCCAACAATGTGGAATTTAACCTTGAAGACAATGTGCTAGGTAAGCCACCACAAGTTATCTGCGACAACCCTCGTGCGATACTGAAATATTTCAAAGACATTGCCAAGTTTGGTACAGTTCACTCTAAACGGCTTAGAGTGCAGGTAATTGGAAATT
This sequence comes from Heliopora coerulea, assembly GCA_030142905.1. Taxonomy (NCBI): domain Eukaryota; kingdom Metazoa; phylum Cnidaria; class Anthozoa; order Scleralcyonacea; family Helioporidae; genus Heliopora; species Heliopora coerulea. The sequence continues at coordinate 117,283 of JASJOG010000492.1, forward strand.
CTCGCGCTGGAAAGACGAGTTTGATTAACAGTTTATTGATGGGACAGTCAAAGTTGACAGAACCAGAGGAGAGGACTGAAGGTGTTGAGATTAGAAAGTGGTTTCCTGATCCGACGAATGAAGATCTTGAACTAGAAATGTGGGACTTCGGTGGTCACATGGAGTACCAAAGTGTAAGCCATTACTTCGTTGAAGAACATTCTTTGTTTCTTTTGGTTGTAGATTTGTTAGCATATGAAATGACTGATAAATCATATCATGAAAATGCTGGGAAGTGGATTGATGGGTTAAAGAGCATTGTACTGCAGCCAGTAATAATGGTGGCTGCTACAAAATCTGACCTAGTTGAAAAAGGGATTGTAGAAGATAGATGTAAGCATATATTGAAAGAAATTACCAACCAAGAAACTGCTGATATAGAGGCAATAAAAAGGGATAAAGAGGAGATTGATAGTACGGATCCTTACAACATCAATCGAATTGAGAAGCTTGAGTTAGCGACAAGAAAGAGACCGGTACTCCCAAACAGCGTTGTATGTGGATCAGTTCAGGAAAACTGTCCCTGTAACTCGGAAACAGTAATTGTTGTTGCATCTGCGGGATCAATATACGAAGGTTTCGAAGATTTCAAAGATGAAATGTGGAGTAGATACAGAAGAGTAAGTGACATGGTCTTGTTTGCTCATGTGCACATTTTAGCAAAAGTTTTTGTCCGAAATTAAGCACACCATAAAAAGAATTGTGCTATGAAACAGATATTAAGGTATGTTTTCCTACTCACTTTGGTTAGTTTTCAACATGTCTTGATGTGGTTTTCTACATACATTGGCTGCCTTTTTCAAACCAACGAAGGTATTTAATTTGAAGCAACTTAAAGTGTGAAATTTAACATACATTCAATATTGCTATTCTACACACCTTGAGGTACGTGTCAATAAATAAATTATAAGATGAGATGTTCATTGCAACTTAAGGTGTGTTATACAGCACAGTTTACGGTAAGATGTTTTGTTTAACACATATGTACTTAATGGAATGTGTGTGATGATCTGCATGTTAGCTGATGAGTTAATTTTAGGTTTTGTTTGGATTTGATAGCAGCAGCTATATTGGTTTCACAGGCCACATGAAGTTCATTAGTGATAGCTTGGTTAATATAGTTTGCAACTGGGTCATGTAACTAAGGGAAGGTTACAGCATTTGCTATTACCAGGAGTTGATGACAAAAACTGGTTAAAAAAAAATTGAAAGGAGCTCTTTCAAATGATGTTGATCATTAAACTTAATATCATTCGTCTAAAACCAAAGTAAAACACAAAAAATAATCTTAAATTTTCAGGAAATTCACAGAAGACGACTGCTGGACATAAAGGTTGGTGAAAAAGACTGCCGCCTTCTTAATTTTGTCTTGGACCATGAATCACCTTGCTATTCACATTTATGCAAATCATGAATCACATTTGCTTGCATAGTAATGGTAGGATTATTTTTAATCTTAAAACCATTAGAATGAGTATCAGTGTGGAAAAAATTTGAACATGAATTGACCCTGGGGGGAGAGGTAAATGAGTTTGTAGACCCCCCAGTAAAAAATTAATTTGACTAACCTGACAAACTATCTGGCAGAATGAAGCTTTGTATTCCTTAATTTACAGGATTTTTTATGAGACATTTAATTTGCTCAACTACTTCATGGTAATGCACTAAATACCTCAATGAACAAAACAGTAAAACACAAAATTTAAATTAATAAATACAGGTTATACCAAGCTCAAAATTTGATAGCAGGTTTTTTAAACATTCCTTCATACCTAGTTAATTCGTTATTCCTTGAATGATGAGTTTACACCATCTGTACTCTAAAGTACTACTTCGAGGTTAAACCACGCACAGTAATGGCACGTTATCTTTTTGTGTCTGGAACAAGGAAGCTGCCAGATTGGAATGCAAACATGATCATGTTGTCATATCTTATTTTACTAAGAACCACTGATGGCACATCAGCACATGAGCAATAGTCCTTTATTTCAGTGATGCAAAATCTGAATTCCATATTGTACTTTTTTTTTGATTTCTTCTAAATGTGGGGTCAATTTGACCCAACTTATCCCCCCTGTGTGGTATGAGTTTTTTTTAAACTTTAAAGCATGTTTTTTGACGCTCTTGAATTGTGCTAATAAAACACCCCCCAAAAGTTTTGTTAAAATGGCACACCTTTGTGTGTTTTCTATCATGCCTTTTTTTAGGAAGAATCTGTTGGAAGTGGTGTAATTTTGTTGCGACAGGAACTGCTCCGAATTGGAAGTGACAAGGATTTGTTTCCTCATCTGAAAACCACTCTTCCATCGTTATGGGTCGAAGTTGAAAAATTACTTCCAGCCTTGAGAGAAGAAATTGAAAAAAAGAAACGCCCTCGGTTCCTGACATTTAACGAGATGGAAAGGTGGTTTTGTGAACACCATCAAGAATTTGAGAAAGATGTTGGCAGAAAAGAGACATTGCGAGCTGTCCTTCATTACCTGGTTAGTTTTGGAAAGGTTCTACGATTTGAGCGCGTAGAACAGCTTCGAAATTATGTGTTTCCAGATCCTCAGTGGCTTATCATGTTGATCAAGAATGTCGTTCACCACGATTTAAGTACTCACCTTCAGTACAAAAACGATTTCAGACTTTGCAACATGGACGCCTCAAAGTTTGAAAGAGAAAAGACAGAATTGATCAAGCGTGGATTGCTTTCAGAATCCCTTTTACGATGCATTTGGTTTGATGCTGTTCCTGAAGAAACAGAGTTTAAGAAGCTTGCTCCTTTACTTTATCATTTCGACGTGGGCTATCAAATGACAAAGAAAGAAGAAGAGTTTAAAGGAAAAGAAATAAGCAAGAACTACACGTTAATCCCAGCACTAATGCCTGAAGCTCGTCCTGATGCTATTGACACTAAATGGCCAAGAACTGCTTCCAAAGACAAGTTTGAAGCAAAAAGTGAGTACAAATTTTACAGCAGGGTTCCCGTTGGTTTATATGAACGGCAAATGGTCCGTTGCCATCGTGGCTCGGACTACATGTTTCATTGGAAGGAAGGATTCTTTGGAGTCTATGATCTGGATAAACAAGACGAGGTGACATTCTGTGTAACGAAGGGTAATGACCCATCGTACACGATAGAACTTACTGCGAAGAGTGGCCAAATAAAGAGCCTGTGGAAAGCGGTCTTACATTTTCACCAGATCTTTGTAAACATGGTGAGCGAATTGTGGCCTGAACTTCGATATTCAATTTACAATAAATGTCACCAATGCAACGAGTTCCATCACGAAATGGACTTCGAGAGGCTTTTGGAAGCACCAAACAGCTACGACAAAACAGTCTGCCATAACACTGCTCAAGGTGTCCCAGTTCTCGTGGAAATGATCTATCCTCCTGCAGGTATCTTTTATTGTAATCTTTTTGTAATGTTTTCATAATCATTTTTGTGAAACAAGATGGAAATTTCCCCCCTACGGAAAATTGCTGAATGGATAATGTTGCTGATGTCCTGGATGTTTGGTAGATGACTTTAGGAATGTTTTTGCGATCTTGGCTTTACGTCGGGATTATCAGGTGTTGTGAATAAAATTATAAAAGGAATGAACGCGCCACTTATCATTACATCCAACTCCCGCCATTTACAAAGAGTTTGCCTGATGTTGTGGCACTAAATAGAGCTAAGGATACAATTTTTGTTATGAGTCTTAACCTTCCATTCAGCTTTGGTTTACCGTACATATTTATAAGTTAACAAGCGTCAGCGTGGTACAGCCGCTGTTTGAATTGGGGGCCCATGGCCTGCCATGAAACGACCACAGTAACAATTGTAAAGACAATCACTTCCCTGAAGCATACTGACATCAAATCAACTTGACTGATGTTAACATTTTAACAGCGATATAAATAAATATCCTGTCAAAGTACACACTCACCCTTGATAATGGTACCAGACTCAAATGTCGCATCGTTGGCTTTGTATTTCGGGTATTTCATGTTGTGAAAGTTTTTTTCTTCCAACTGTCTCCTAGATATCAGTCGAATGTCTTCTTTCGTTTATAGTTTGTATAGTTGCATAATGCAACTCACGGTTGGTTCGTCTTGGGTTTCAGCGAACTTACTTGTTCGGTACAAGAATTTTTGCTTTCTGTTCTAGGTTCCAAGGTAATAGCGTAGTTTAACCGTAATCAAATTGAAAAGTTTCAGGAGCTTTTCCTATTTGCTGTGGTTGGGAATTTAAAAAAGTAATTTTTGTTCACAAGTTAAAAAACATTTATCAAGACTAATTGAAAATATTCTCCTTTTTCATCTTACACAGATGTAGTGGAAGCATTTAAGAAAGAAACGAGTACAACTGAAAGTTCAGGTAAACACAGTTTTTTATTACACAAGTTCGATTTTAACAAATTTTGCAAATGCCGTACGTGTACCCGTAAAAGAACGAAATTTAGCGTAATTACACAGGTGAATATTGAAAATCCTGCTTAGTAATTGGTTAGAAGATTGTCGTAAATCTCGATATTCACCTACAGGTGAATGTAACAGTGAAGGCTCAGAAGTAAAATGGTGGGTATCTTTGTAAATGTTACCGAGGAGATTTTAAAAGTGAATATTCAGGTTTGTAATTATACTAATTAATTTCGTCTCGGGACTTATTCAACAATATTCACCTTGCCTTCAGCGAATAATTGTTAAATGTCAGAACATTGGCTTTCGTCGCTGTCGGTACATTTTTTCAGGTACATAGGTAACATTTTGGCCAGAAAATTTCTGGGCTAGTTATAAACCAGTGAATGCGAGAAATTAGTATGTTTTTAGTTTAAAATATTTCTCATATCAAATTTTTGTAAAACAGTAATATTGCTTTGGACATTATGAATGTTGTGCATTGATATTATTCATGTTCTGTATAGAAGCCCACAATCCTTGTTAGTTCCTTGGCCTGTGGTCGATCATGGCCGCTCAGTACAGTACACTACTCTGTTTTGGTGTGTTACAAACTTGTGGTTTATCATACTATATGCATGCGAGTTTAAACTGCACTGCCTCCGAGGACATAATTTTTGAGAAAAGCCGTGTTCTAATATGATTTCTTTCAATAATTGAATTTGAAAAACTAATTTCTTTCATAATTTCTTTTAGTAGTGTTTAGCCAACGATCGAAACATTGGCTTATTTAAAACTGATTCCGAAAAATGTCATCCTTAACTTTTAATTCAAATAAAAAGAGAATAGACTAGCAGGTATATATGGTAATATTTCGACCCTAGGCCTCCCCTTAGCGCAGCTATTGTTTAAAAGAGGAACCAGGGTAACAGAAAAATCAATTAAATATGGTCTGAAGAAAAAAAGAAGAAACTGTGCTACATTTGTTCACCAGAGCAAAAACTGACAGTTAATTATTCCTTAAGATCTTATGTTTAGAAAAAAGTCGCTGACAAATCATTGGACATGGGGTCTTTTGCCACTAAAAATTCAAAACTTTTCAAGTTGTACAATTTCTATATTAAGTCCTCTCCGACAAAACCAATGTATTATCTCAACACGGAATCTTGGCACTAACAGCGGTATCCCTTACTCTGATTTCATTTTGGTTATGTCTGAAAAGCACTTCAAAGCCAGGTTGATGGTGATGTTCCTTTAAATCGATATCATCCAGTTGCTAAGATTCCAAAGTATCTCTTTATGAGTACTATTCTTATTTTGACGTTTTGGTTTTCATTATTACTACAATTGCTATTAATAAAATTATTATTATAGTTATTTTTATTGTTATTGTTACTCTCATTGTTAATGTTGTTGTAATTATTGTTATTATTACAACTCGCACACCCAATTAAGGACGGTGGAAGAAGTCTTAGCCTGCTACGAGCACCCAGGATTCCGCCAAATGAGGCCGCAACAGACATTGCATATTTCAGGGAACTCTTGGGGTCAGGAAATTTTACCAGCCCTTACTCGCCCAACTTATCCAGTCAGGAAGGAGTGAGGGATATACAGCGCGATGCGTATATCCAGTTTGAACTTAACAGTACTCTGTTGCACTTCCGACCAGTTAATATCAGTTTAGGTGTCTCACTGCATAGGTTAAGACTGAACGTTGTTTTCTTACATTAGTGCTTATCTGTTTAAGCATTTAGTGCTTCTTCATCGTTAACCAACGAAGGTCAGGGGCATCAGCCAGCTGTATAGATTTTCTTCTAGTCCTTGGGCTAACAAGGCAGATTTGCCATCAACTTTACGCGGTGTACTTGCAGCTGCCAGCCAATTAAGGCAAGCTGAGGCTTTTGGCTATCTGTCTACTCAGCTGGCAAACCAGGGGCAGCACTTCCTAGGGCATCTCAGCAAAGCCTGCTAATTTTATAGAGGTCACTGGCTCCGGGTCAATGTCCTGCTTACCTATTTCTGGTTTTATCTCGGAGTTTCTTTCGAGACAAATTGCCATCCAAGGCTAAAGAGTTTTATCTACCTTTGGCCAAGGGGTTGCTGGCGCTTGCCAAAGGTGCGACCCCGGACTCTGGTGGGCGGGAGCTTCCACATTCCCGTAGTAGGCTGAAGCTGTGCTTGTCCTACTCCAGTGCCCATATTATTATTATTTTTCTATTGGCCAGTTCATATTCTGGCAATTATTCTCTCCCACCAAATATTGCTAGGCGGTAACCGAGGTACATGTGTTTACATTGGTTCACACTAAGGTTGAAGCGCTTCGGCTGTACGTTCACTACTCTGGCTGTACTACTCCGCCAAGCACTTTCCTAATTATTGTTTGCTCCTCAGAAAGCACCGTCCGCTGCATTGTGGTGATTATCTTAATCACACTGTCCTCATCTCCAATGATCTTCCTCACTGCTCTGGTTGCATCTCCGCCATCACCTCCCAGGCATCCAATTATTCACGGCACTACTTCCACTTTGTACCTTCTTCTTTTTTCTCTGGTTCCAAATGCCAGCTGCTGATACTTCTGTAACTTCGTTCTCGTCGCTCCCTCGATGTTCTGCTCTTGGGGCGTGACATATCCACTAAGCAGATCTTTCTCGCTTTCTCGTTCTCTAATGTCAAGTCTGGTCTGCGTGCAGAGCTGGTCTTTCACATCCTATGCTCGAAGTCCGAACACAACTTGAGCCCGTTCCCCTTTAGAACACGGCTTTTCTCCCATCTAACAGTGTACTATGCCGTATTGGCAGGGTGATATTTGTGTTCAACCACACACGGCTCTCGTTCTCCTGCCCTCCAAACACTTGACTTTGCATACCCTTCTCCTTATAATCATTCTTCAACTTCTCTGTATACCCGTTCTGCATTCCTTTCTTCAGCTCCGCCCAGCATCCTGCCCATTCTTTCTCCATCTTCTCACCATCTTTCCAGACTTCTTCCTCCCTGAATTCAACCTCCACTTCAACTTTACGCAGCGCTTGTTCTGCTTCCCTTTTTAAGCTCTTGTATTTGCTGTTATACTCTCTCTTCCAAGTAATCCTTATTCAGCGGCTCGTGCTAAAAACCATGAACATTACCACCCGCATCTTTGTTTCCTTATAAACCTTCTGCAGGCTCTTCAAGCTGCACCCTCCATCCTGTTTCTTCAGGTAGAGCCTTTCATCACTTGCCTGTCGGCCCAGCATACCTCTCTTGCGTAGAATATCGTTCACCAACATGTCAAGGTCATATAACTCCTTCTGGGTGAACTGGCATATATTCATGGCGTAAGCCGCAACCGGGATGACTCTGCAATTGATGGCTCTCATGAGATTCTTATCATACAGCTCAAGCTCTACGAGGCTCCCCATCCTCTTTTGCATTTCTTCCTTGATTCTCTGCAGTACTTTCTCTTTGTTTATCTGCTTCCCCTTCTCTATTCCAAGGAATTTGTAGAAATCATCCTTCTCTGGGTCCAGCGCCCCTGCCATCGCTTCCAATATAGTCAGGTCCTCGCCTTTAGTCATCTTACCTCTTCTAAATAGTATCTCTGCACATTTCTTCACCCCGTACACTGACCCTATATCGTCGCTAGCTTTCACGATTATCTCGTTAGCAGCCTCCATCTGTTTATGACTTTCCTGGTAGGTCTTCAGATCAACATTAAATAATCTGTGTGTCTTCTTCGTGAGTCTTTCACAGGGAGGTGCCATCCTATATCTTGTTGTTTTCTCTAGTAGCATTGTAACTGGGACCTCAGTCAGAGAGAATCCTACCGGCGAATAACTGTCCCCTTGTAAAATACCACACCATATTCTAATCCATCTACTCTGCATCTTGTGATTTTCCAGCATTCAACTCTAACCGTGTCTTCCAACTGCTCATCAATTTTCGTCGCACATTTATAAGCGGCTTAGGTGCTCCCATCCAATCTTACACCATCACCATCAAGTCATGGTGAACTTTGTTGTACGTCCTGTAGTCATAAAACCTGATTGTCAGGTCCCTCTTGTGTTCTCTTACCTCGTCCATTATACACTTATCAATAAGTAGTTGGTCAACCTTACCCAACACCCCCTCTGAGGCTCCTAGTTGTCCTTCATCCCATATCTCGTTCCGTCGAGCATGATCTCTCATGTACCGTCCTATCATACCAGTGAATAACTTGTACGAAGTATTTAGACACTTTATCGGTCTGTACTCTTCCTCAAATGACAAGTCCTCGGTCTTCGGTAAAAGGACTGTCTTGCCTAAAGTCACCCATTCTGGAATGCCTTCTGGATCTTTATTCCAGCTCTTCATTGTTCTTTCTAAAGCCTTCCAGGTTCCACTAAACTTCTTCCATCAGAAATTCTGGATTCCGTCAATACCAGGCGAGCTCCAATTCTTCCTCCTCTTTATAACTTTCCCAATGTTCTCCTCACTTATCTCGATGTCCTGTACATCCCTAATCTTCTCTCTCAATTCCTCCTTGATTTTCTCCATCCACGGTTATTATTATTATTATTACAACTTACACCACCTCATAATTTTGGGTCTTAAAAATTTTTAGACACCCGAGATTTTCCTCCTTCAAAAATTATCAACTTAAGGACAGTGGAAGGGGTCTCAACCTGCTACGGGCGCCCAGTATCCCGCCAGGTAAGGCCGTAACAGACATTGCACGTTTCAGGGAACTCGTGGGGAAAGGAAATTTTTTCCATGAAAAGTGACTATTAAAGATGACCCAGGGGGCCAGCCCTTCCTCGCCGATTTAATCGACTCAGAATAGGGTAAGGGACGTACAGCCCTCGAATGTCCCTAAAAGCACTCCCAAATGGGTATATCCAGTTTCACTTTAATAGTACTCTGTTGCACTTCCAACCAGTTAAGGTCAGTTTAGGTGTGCCACTGCAAGAGTTAAATCTGAATATTGTTTTATTCTTAGATTAGTGCTCATCTGTTCCGGCATTTAAAGCTGTTTTATCCCCCATAAACTATGTTTAGGGGCATCAGTCAGCTGTACCGACTGTCTTCTAGTCCTTAGGCCACCAGGGTAGGTTTGCCAACAACTGAAGGTAGCGTACTTGCAGCTGCCAGCCAATTCTGGCAAGCTGAGGCTTTCGACTACCTGTCTGCCCAGCTGGCAGGACAGGGGCGCCACTCCATGGGTCATCTCATCAAAGCCTACTCGTATTATGGAACGTACTGGCTCTGATATTATTGTCCTGCCTAAGTTCTTCTGGTTTTACCTCGGAGTTACTTTCTCCTAGATAAGTTCCCATCCAAGACTAAATAGTCTTATCTACCCCTGGCTAATGAGTTGCTGGCACTTGCCAAAGGTGCCACCCCGGATTGTGGTGGGCGAGAGCGTCCACTTTAACGTAATAGGCTGAAGCTTTGCTTGTCCTACTCCAGTGCTAACTTATTATTGTTATTATTATAACAAGTGGCACACCACCTAATTATTATGATTATTATTATGATCTTGGTTTGATAGCCGATTATTAACGGCCAATAGCGCCTACTAGATGTACATAGTGGCCCTTCCTATCAAAAGTTGTTAGGGTTGCATGTTTCAACACTGCATATTCTAAAATATCAATCCTCTTGGGCCACATTGCTCACCACTTTGCGTAAGTGTCTTACTTTCCATTAATACTATTTTCTGCATGTTACTCACCGCCCATTTAGCTTCCTTCTCATGTCGTATCAGTCTGACGATGATTTTGCAATAAAATCGAAATATCACAAATTCATTTCTCGTCTTGTTTCAATCCATATCTTGGATTTCTCAAGATGCTGATCTTTGGATTATGTTTTGTTTTATATTTATCAATTTGTTGCTGTAATTTATTAACACCACCTCCAAGACATCCTATTATCATTGGTATTGTTTCTACATGGAATCCTGGTCGCTTCACTCTCGTTTCAAACGGTTTTGGTCCTTGTTTAACTTTTCCCAATGTTTTTCTTCAATATTTTGTTCGTGAGAACAAGCCATGTTCTCCAGCCAAATTCGTTTCCCTACCCTGTCCTATTGTGTAATGTCTGTCCTCCTAACTTTATCATATTTCCTCAGTTTCTATTCAAAATCCCACATCAACTTCAACTTGTCATTCTCCATTACCTTCCCTTTTACGGATAGCTGTTGGTTCCACTGTGTTCCTTCCTCTATAATCCCATGTTGCTTCCCTCATTGTGCGGCTAGCATCATCAATGCGTTGTTGTGTCTCCTCACATATTCTGTCTCTGCTATTACTGTACATCCTGCAAAGAGATGTTGTACAGTCTCATCATCCCCTTTCATTTCCTTGTCGCGATCATCTGTTCTTGCATGTTTATCATCGCTGCTGTCTTTTTAGGGTCTAGATTGCATTTAAGACATTCACGACATCCACATCCTGGTTCTGATAAACATTGCTTTGCATTTCCTCCTTAATATACTCAGCTTTTTTGTTATTATTCAATTTTGTTATTATTTTATATTTAAACTGCTTATAGTCATATTTACGTTTAAAATTTCAATTCTGCTTTATTAAAACAAAAGTTCGGTGAGATTAGCGTTCAACGGTTTAACAAATGGTAAGATGTCCATCCTTACAAACATCCCGTTTACATCCCGTTATACAAACACGTGGCTAGGAATCATAAGGACAAGTATAAAACCATATCACAAATACAATACAACAAGTATATCAGCTGAACAGCTTCCGAAAATGTTCTGTCCTCCTCTGCCACGTGTGCGTTGTTAAAAAACCATGTTATTTGAAAATCTTATTTGAATGGTGTGCTACATCAAAAGGTGTTTTCTTTTAAACGTTTGTCAATTTAACCCACCATAAATTGAAAAGGTCTGCTGAATCTGAAACAAGCAAAAGGTTTGTAACCTCAAAGTGTGTTACTTAAAGTAAATCGTTGTGTTACGTAACACAGATGATGTGTTTTCTAGCACACGTTGTTGCGTTACTTAACACATCGAAATGTGTTTTAAAATTTCATTGTAAACAGTGTGTTACTACGACACACCTTTTGTGTTTAACATATCTGGTTGTGCTTTTTAACACGTCCTATTTACGGTGTGAAACGTGATTATAAATTTTTGTTTCCTTCTGCGCTTAACATATTCAAATTTACATGTGGTGGGACCAGCCGTTTCTGGTACATTGAACTTTCAAAACCAGTACACCTTTTGCTGTTCATTACCAGAAAATATACTATTATTAACGTCAACCTCAAACTCATTAATACAAAAATCAATTCATGTTTTTCAATCGACATTCATTTACGTTTTTGTTATGTTGCTTTAAAAATATTTGCACAAAAAGAAACATTTAGTGTCGATAAGCAACCATTTACATGAATCAACATTCAGTAGTGTCAATATCCGACCATTAAAACCATTCTGCTATACATTAGGGACAATAAAATTTCGATCACGCACGACATTTGTCAAGTCTGTTGCAGTCGATTTAAGGTTATATGGAATCCTAACGTGTCTATTTCAAACTGTTAATGAGCTTTAGTTTACCGTTCTTTGCCAACCATGACGGCAAGAACCCGAGTTAGGATTGAAATAACCCGAGGTGGGATTCCAGTTGGGATTCGAGCTGGGATTTGAGTTGGGATTTGAGTTGAGATTCGAATTAAGATTCAAATTTGGATTCGAGTTGAGATTAGGGTTAGGATTAGGGTTAGGGTTAGGGTTAGTGTTATAGGGTTAACTGCAGACGCGGGTACGAAGCAATCAGATAAATAATCTCATACATTTTTAGATAACAAATGTGTTACTTTGTTGTTAGGAATCCTAACTCGAATCCTAACTTGAATCCCAACTCGGCGGACCAACTAACTCCTTTGCTGACATACATCTACTTTCACGCGTTCGCCATTAAAACTTTCATGCAGTACAGTACTGACGTGTACGTAAGCTTGGATCGCATGATATTTGTCCAAGACGTGAAAGTTGATGTGTGTTAGTAAAGTGAACTAAAGTTCGTAAACAGCTTGAAATCTACGTGTCAGGGAAAATGTGGTATGAAGAGTAAATTTTAAAATAACCGTTTAGTAGGGTGAAGAGGAGACCGCGTTTTAAAGATTAGGGAATCAAACTACCAAAATTCGTAAATGAACAGGGGAACGTAGGCTTCCGACAAATAGGTTGAAAAGCCGTTTAGGCAATCAATTAAGAGGTACGTCCAAGAAAGGAAGAATGGAATTACTCTCTGACACACTAGAAAATCTATTTCGATGAGTAAACATATAGTCCTGACAAGGACTCAACAGAGCAGAACGTGGTCAGCAGAGTGAGAAATGGCAAAACAGTCCTCAATATATCGACGAAAAAAAGGAAGTTTGAACTGTCCAACCGAATTCAGTTTATTAACAAATTTTGATAGTCTTATTCTCTGATCTTTAATACATCACGAGATTCCACATAACGTTAAATCGACCCTGCCATAGACTGGAAAATATGTTGCCCAATTAAAATTTTATTCTCCCTTATGTATAGTAGAATGGTATTATTGGTCGTTTGTTGGCGCTATTAAATGCCCTTCCATGTAAATGATTGCGTATCTGTGATAAATGACAAAAGCGCAAATGCATGTCGATTCAACAAAGTGAATGTATTTTGGCGTTGTTGAGTTTGAAGTTGGTATTAATTATAGTATATTTTCTGGTAATGAACAGCAAAACGTGTAATTAGTGCACATACTTTGCCAGCAGCAAAGTCCCCCTCATTTCTGGCCATAAACAAATTAAAAATCTAGAAAGTGCAAGAGGAAAAAAAGGAGTAATGAGTGACTTATGTGAACACGAATAAACATTGTCGATACAGTCGTTCTCTATCAGAATGCAAATGTCTATTTTTAATCGTTTCGATTGTTTGGTAACATGAAGACGTTTAAAACACGGAACGGAAAATGTCGGAGTGGCAGTGGCGTGTTCAGGGTTTCACTTTTGGAGGGCTAATGGGGGACAAAGGTTCACGTCAAGGAGGGGGGATAAATTTTTAAGTGAATGATACAATTATCTTGACTCAATTGTTCTATTGTTGAGCTGTCTTGCGAAAATTTTCACAAACTAGTCTATACCGAAGGACTTTGCACGTTCAAACTCAATGCTTAGAATTCCCGAGATTCCTCAGCCTACCGTCTGCCATTGTGGTGTGTTGTAACTGCACAACTTCTTGTGCAGTTGGATGTCGAGAATCATAGTTGAATAGACCATTCTAAATCTGTTAGATTTTTAAAGTTTCACCCTTAACGTCTGTCGCAGCCTGTCGTACAGATTGCCAACGATATTTTAGAAAACATCGAATCAAGTCACCGGATGGTCTATTAAATTAATTCTAAATTTAATTGCCATGCAATGTGCGGGTCATGTTTGAAAACATTTCTGAGGATGATAAGCTTCAATTAATCCAACGCTTCAATTGTGAATGGAAAATTGGTCCAAAAGTTTTTCTTGACTTTGCCATACTAACACCTCAGATAGGGGGGGGGGCACATGGGTAGGCAAAGCATTAGTTTAGGGTGGTACATGCCCCCTGTGCCCCCCTTAGTGGACACGCCACTGCGGAGTGGTTTTGGTGTCCAACAAGTATCAGTGGGCACTTTACTTCCATTAAAAAGGCAGTTTAATCTACTTGATCGGTTTCAATCGGAAACAGTTCAGTTTGTGGAGTATTTTTTTTTTGACATTTCAAATAAAGTGAAAAGAAATTAGATTAACAGCAGTTAGACAAGAATGTAATCTCGTACCGCTATGTGAAACGTTACCGTTATTATACCAATAATATATGGGAAAATGTCTTTGAAATGTGATCAGTTGATTGCGAAGAGCTTAATTCCGAACTGCAGCGCAAAAATATGCAGTAACCTAGGAAAAAGTATAATTCCTTAAGTTTCGGCTTTTACATGCAAGTGTATGAATAGCGTACAACGCAAGGAATCCTGTTTCTGCCGACAAAAATGATATTCATGGTTGGTTGGTAGTGACAGATCCGATCTGTTCTCAGAAAAAAGTGGTGGTGGTGCGATATGTTGGTTTGCTTCATACCTCATGTGATGTGGTGCACACTTCCGTGCACCACATCACACCACATCATTTTCAAAATTTAATGTCCGGCGGAGTTGGCTATGTAAATATTGTTCATACTTTTATCGAATTTTACTAGCAGACTTATTTTTACCGACACTGAAAAGCTGCAGCTGATTTTTAATTACATGTGTCGGTACTTTAAGAATGTCTTGTCGGTATAGTTGTCTCAAATTTCTTCTGCTCATCCTGTTCATAGTTCTGGCTAGCGGACTGGATACAAGTACACCTAGCCAATCTTCTTTGAGTGACGAAGCTTCTGTGTTTATTAATCAAGAGCTTGAAATCACTTTAGCTCGTTAGCTTTTCATATTCTCTTTTTTTCCACTCTTCTAAATTTGTAAAAGGAAACAATAGACTATCGGGTATGAGCAGAAAGTTTTTGCATCGCTCATTCCGTCACTCATTCTGCGAAATTCGTATGTGTTTATGGATTGTTGATAAAGTAAGAAAATAATGAATTAACTGCATGAATTGAATATTATTTGTTCATATCCCTTTTTGATTGGTTTATTTCGTTTCCCGTCATTTACGGGGTATGTAAGCTTCATGTCTTTTCATATTACATTTTGCTCAAGCGAAAGATGTGGGCAGTTCTGTTTCTATGTTTATGGAACATCCCCTCTTACGTTTTATAGTAATCTTAGAACTCCTTATTTACCCAACAAACTCTTATTACTTTACTTCCAGTGAAACAATTGCAATTGCAGGGTTGTTTTGTTTTTCTCTTTTGGCAGAACAAAAAGAACTAAGACCACCAGTTTCCTTGCAAAACGGAGAGCTTGTTGGAATAGCGCAAAGAATTCCAAGGATATGGAAGGAAGTGGCATTGCTGACAAAAAAATTTGAGCTACGTGAAATTGAAAATATCTCATCCTCTCGAGTTGACGAAAACCAAACGTCAAAGGCTCTGACCATGCTTCTCAAATACAAAGAAAGGCAGGGAGGTAGAAAAATGCTAGCTAGGGTATTGAAAGATTTTAATATCAATCTATCTGAGCAAGTACTATCTGGACATTTTATCGATATTGACGATTGATTTTTCAATTGATTTTAAGCAGTCAATTTATTTTCAGAAATATATAGTAACGGTTGACGAAACGTGTAAAATCATTTGGTATTTTTTACAATGACTTAAGAAATGATAAAAGTGTCGATTAACGTTTTTAAAAACAAGAAACTAAACTTTTGTATAGAAAAGCGAAGCAATTACTGTATGCTAAATTGTTTGCAATAGCATAACAACGTAACTTAGCAAAAGTTACATGAGAAATGTAGCTAATGTACATTACAATGTCTCATAAGGAATTATTTTTACTCTAAACAGAAGAATCTGTAGTTAGTACTTTTTCAAACTGTTTCATCTTAGCCCAGATTTCGTATGCAACTTAGAATTACTATACTGAACAGTGTACTTTCCAAGAGCATTAAAATTGATTTCTAATGTTTCTATTTTAATCTGTGTTGTTTTTGCACGTTTTATCGCCGTTATCCTCCTTTTTCAGTGAACGGTGGGCTTATTTGCAATGTGGCTAAATTACCGAATACGGAAAGTTTTTTTCTCTAGAAGTCAGAATCTTAAAGTGCCTGGTTACGAAAGCCAAGAAGTGTAACTGTCAATAGGAATTAAAAATTTGTTTCAAAAGCTTGTTTCTCAATTAGGAGCTTGAAGTTAGCAGTTCGAAAGTAAAAGTTCTTAGTTCGAAAGTAAAAGTGCGTAGTTCAAAAACTTTGCCCACGTAGTTTATTAAGAGACGTACAGACAGCGAGTTTTTTCAAATAATGTATACATAACCTCGTACTCAGGGCCATTTGAACAAATAGGGAACAAATAGCCGTGGTAAAGGCTGAGCTATTCCT
Source organism: Heliopora coerulea (assembly GCA_030142905.1). NCBI lineage: Eukaryota > Metazoa > Cnidaria > Anthozoa > Scleralcyonacea > Helioporidae > Heliopora > Heliopora coerulea. The sequence continues at coordinate 133,660 of JASJOG010000492.1, forward strand.
CCATCTGATTGGTCGAAATCATACTGGTGTTGAATGTATCACGCCTAGTCATTGGCTACTCAGGACAATACAGGAACAGTAAAGAAGCAGTCTCCAGTCAGAAAAACAATTCAACAGAACGATGTCCCGACCTGACTAGAAAAGGTTATACCTGGCAGAGGAAATACTTTATGGACTGACAGAAAAAAAATTGCCATTTTCATTCCATTTATAAGAATCTCGTCGGTAAATCCTCTTTTTGCAGTAAAGAATTGATACAGTTTAATTTTTTTTATTTTGTTTGACCAGAAGTGTATCACAAGCCGACGTTACGCATTAATACGATTTATAAGTGTGAGACTTGAACTAAAGTACATCTCTCACATGAACCTGAAAACCGTTTTATGAAGAGGTTCAGGAATATTTTGGATCTGTTGACGTGTTTCAATTGTTCAAAAACCGAAAGTTTTGTGTCGGTATTTGAATATGTTAGCAACATTTAGAGCTGTTTCAAGTAAAGAGTGAAACGAAACCCACGAGGACTTCAAAACGTGCACAAACGTCAGAAGCCTTAAATTGACTACAACAAACCCATAAGTTGGCGAATTACGTTGTATTTGCCATTGTTGTGGATTCGATTATCATAGTAACGCCATCAAGGCAGTTTTGTTTCGAAGACAAATCTCTTGAGCATGCCCTGCCAGAGTGTCTAGTTTTTCAGATGAAAAGCAAAATTTCTCTGAGTTTAACTCGTCCCCAATCAATATTCTATTCAAATACCTTTTTATAACCAATTTTACTTAAAAACATTAGAAAATAGGTCAAATTAGTGTAAACGTCAAGTTTACAGCTTAAAAAGTCTATTGTGAAAAAGGACTCTATCCTAATTGAAAAAATAGGTACGCTTTGGCGTATATGCATCTACTGCTTAGTGCGAAGCGCTGACTGAAGTCTGGAGTAATGAAGTGAATTTAAAGCCTAGAGTCCATCTAATCGCTACGATCGCTGTGGTTGCTCAAAAATCAGTTCAACGATCGATTATATGGAAACCAGTCGTTGCCAATGACTATTTCGGTTCAGTGGTGATTCTGGCGATTTTATGCCAACGGGAATATTTAAATCGTTGGTCTTCGTATTTACCTTTAAAATTTTGGATTCAGTTTTAAAAATTTTTTGTGAGAATAACCTTCAACGGCTTAAAAACCTAGATCAATTGCGGGCTTGTGGTATTTCGTGTGGTTTTCTATTTTCGCTTTTCCCTCAATTTGCCTTAAAGTAAGATTTTTTCATTACATGGCCAGAATGTCCGTCTTCACAAAAGGAAGATCTCTCATAGGTTTCTGATCGGATAGCAGCACTTCAGACTGCTCATGATTGAAAAATTTTTTGATATTATTTCGTCAAAAAGAATTGAAGAATACAGCATTATCTCAAAGTTGGTTACAAATATCCAAGAGGTGATATAATAAGGATTTACACTATTCATTTGAGGATATGAGACTTGTGTTAACTGAATGAAACTAAGGGCCGGATTATATGGCCAGGACAGGATAGAATTTGGCACCAGATAGCCTACCCCGGCATAATTTTTGATTGTGATTATGTGGGGAAAATATCTTGACTGGGCGAGATGAAATTAAGCTTGGCGACAAAATTATGTCGACGAAGTTGGCCGAAGTGTTGCCGAAGTAGTCGAAGAGTGCTTTAGTAGTCGATTATGCGGAAGAAAAACGTCTTGGCTAAGCGAGATCCTGCCTTATCAAAGGCGAGATCTCACCAGTAAAAGTATTCCGTCTACCAGGGACAAGACAAACTTGCCCTGTTATCGCAAAGTTATTTTAACCCTTTCGCGGTGGGAGCTCCCCTTTTGACGAGTAAAATCGTCTGGCGTTACCCAGAGTAAAATAAGAGAAGTCTTACTCCACCGGGAATGAGTTAACGAGAGGTTTATCTTAAGGGTAGGATCTGGGCAAAACGTTCCATCCCAGCAAAGCTGGATGATTTTCTCTATATAATCAGACCCTAATTACAAAATTGACGAAACATGAAAGAATACATGATCGAGTTCTGCAATTTTATTCCTGGCCAAAAACTGGAAAATAGAAAACAGAAAACAAAATACGACAAGCAAAACTCGTTCAACTTTTGTGGGGGAAAAGAAAAACGAGTAGAGGGAATTAAAAGACGTACCTTTTATCGAGCCAAACCTTCGGCATTGTTCATTTTCTAAGACGCAGAAAAACTAAAATGGCGAAGCGTACAAATAGACAACTGTTGCGTCTTCAACAAAGAGTTCAGCGGCACCTGATCAATGCAAAGATTTCATCAGCTAATTTTCTGAAAGAAGACGAGTTTAAACATTCCTGAGAAGTTTCAAACTCCAGAAGAAAGCAGTTTCAAGTCCAATATAGAAAAGGTAATCATCAAATCATCTACAGGCAACCCGAGAACTGAGCAAGACTGAAGCGGACAACTTCTTCGCTCAAGGATAGTTTGATGACCAAAATCCTGTAGCTTTGCAGCATCTTACCTGGTAACGGTTTGCCTTCGATCTTTAAGGAGGCTTTGAAATCTTTGTATGGAATTCATTAGCTTGGAGAAGTCTTGAGAACTTTGTGCGATTTCTCCCACTTCTCAAACAATTGGCAATAAACGCTTCTCGGTTAAGCATTACAAAATATTCAAAATCCACAATCCTACAGAAAGGAATTACCCACAATTTCTATTCTACTGAACGGAAGGTGGACTCAAAAACTTGTCAAGTTTAAAAAAAAATGAGAATATGAAGGTGAGAGAAGAAGGGCAAGGCATGACAGGAGAGTAGTTGAGTTGTTACAAAGTAAAAAATAATAAAGGTTTTGGTTAAAAGAAACAAGGGATCATTAGGTGTACCGTAACAGTTCGGTACACTACTTTGCAATTAAACACCACCAAAATCTAGGCAATAATTTAGGTACAGGAAGTCTACATTAAAGAAGAAGAAATTCGGGGAGCTAATTTCGGAAAATGCTCAAAACAATGGTTTCTCAGGAAGATTAACCAACAATTCCGTCCGCAAAACTTGTATTTCAAGGCTTCTGGATACAGACATACGTGGGAATTGTGTAGCTCAGCTAAGTGGTCACCAGAACCAGAAAAGTCGTGATTCATACAAATAAACATCCATTCTACATCGGCGAAGAACGTCATTTAGTAGTCACTCAGCAAATGTCAGGGCAACATGTACCAGCACGAGTTCCTTTACTTCTCTTGCAGACATTCACCAAAAAGAACCGTCTTAACGTTCGATCGAAAGTGTTCAGTTGGGCATATTCCATGAAGCAAAGTTTGAAATTTGCTCTTTTGAATCATGAATAGTCCAGTTACCAGTATATGGCCTCCAAAAAAAAAGGAAACTAGACTCAAGCACCAAAAAAGCCTTTTCATTCGCTGATCTTAAATCATTTACTGGCTTCAATGTGTTCAAATGATGTGAACAACTTCTGAGAGGTCCATACAAGCCAAATAAGAACGATTTCAATATACGAAATTCGCCTACTCTTCACTTAAAAGATAAGTTTAGAAAATTGCGTACCGAAGTAAAACAACTAATCCAAGCGAGCTGTGAGAAATTTTTTAATTCTCTTGAGGTTGACATTAAGGAGAATCCCAAGCGATTTTGGTCAATTTTTAAACAAACATCGAAATCACTAAGCGTGCCAAATTACGTGTCAATGCCAGGCACAGGAACAACAGAAGAGGACTTAGCGAGAGTTGTTGCTAATACTCCTCAAACAATCGCTAATCTGTTTAATGAGTACTTCGCCTCTATCTTTACAGAAAGTTGCTTAGAGGTTAATAATTCTTTTGAAACTAATTGCGAACCACTGTTATCTGACATGGTACTAACGGAAAGTGAAGTTCAAACTGTCCTTCAGACCTTGGACGTATCTAAAGCTGCTGGTGTTAACAATATCCCAGCTAGATTATTACGTGAAACCGCTCCTGTTATTGTGCCATCGCTTTGTGAGCTATTTAATAAGTCCCTTCAATTAGGTGAAATACCTCGCGAAAGGAAATTGGCAAATGTAATCCCGGTGTTCAAAAAGGGTGATAAAGAGTGCACAGAAAACTGCAGACCTATATCGCTTTTACCTATCGTGTCGAATGTACTGGAACGATGCATCTTTAATGGTATTAAAGACAAAATCTATGAGAAAATTAAGGCCTGTCAGCATGGTTTTGTGATGGGGAAGTCGTGTATTACTATCCTCATTGAAGTTTTAGAATACATACAATCTACTCTGGGTCATGGCGGGCAGGTCGATATGATTTACGTAGACATGAGTAAAGCATTTGATCGAATGGACCATAAGTTGCTAATTCAGAAGCTTCGGAATTTCGGCTTTGGTAGAAAGTTATTGAAATAGATCCAGTGTTATCTAACGGACCGTAAGCAACGAGTAACTGTCCTTGGGGCAACTTCGAACACGTTACCCGTTACATCAGGAGTGCCCCAGGGCTCTATACTAGGTCCTGCACTATTTTTGATATACGTGAATGATCTGCCTGATATAGTAAGCTCGAGCTGTGTCAGCATGTTTGCTGACGATACAAAAGTGTTCAAATCGATTAGATCACCTGACGACACCCACGCCCTCCAGACTGGTCACTGTATTCAAATTTAACGTTTAACGAAACGAAACGTAGATCACAGTCAACAACGCGTAAGACCAAGCCGGTCGTCCATAAATATATGATAAATGGCGTGGAGTTGGACTCTGTTTACAGTGAACGGGACATTGGTGGGCTGGTGACTGCTGATCTTTCATGGAAATTGCAAGTATATTACCAAATAAATCGTGCTAACAAGACCTTAGGCTACATTAGAAGAAACTCTCGAAATATCCGAAGTGACTCTATTAGACGGACCATATATTTAACACTGGTGCGCCCTCATCTGGGATACGCTACCCAGATCTGGTCTCCACAAATTGTTGATCTTATGCAGCGATTGGAACTAGTCCAGAGGCGTGCAATAAAATTTATTCTTAATTTGCCCTTCTCTACCATGGTCAGTTATGCGTCTAGACTAAAATCATTGTCACTAATTCCAATTTGTTACTGGCACGATTTTTTAGATCTTGTGCTATTGTTTAAGATTACACGTGGCCTTGTAGAGGTTAAACCTAGCATTATACCTAGTGTTCGTAGACCTGGTAGGTACACTAGGTCCTTCGCTAATTCTGCAATCATGTATAATGTACCCAAATGTAAGACATCAACGTATCAAAGATCATTCTTTGTTCGTGCCATTAGAACGTGGAGTGCATTGGCTTGTGAGAACGACTTCAGTGGGAACAACCTGAACTCTTTTAAATCTGTTCTTAAAAGTTATTACCACGCTTTGCTTGAAGTAACCTATGACCCTGACAATCCTAGGACTTTTAAAACCATTTGCTGTAAATGTAACAACGCGCAGTCTTAAATATCCAATTACTTGTTATTTTTAGGTTTTATTAATATAATGCATGAGCTTATCATATAGTTTTATAAATCTGGGCCCGCAGTAAATGGCTTACGCTGTTGCAGTTACCCTACCGTCCTCTAGTTTTAGTAATGTTTGCTTGTATATTATTTATTTATATATATTTTATTGTACTTACTTAATTACTGCTTTGTACTATGACGGTGAAGCAATTAAATTACAAATTACAGGCTTCCTCCTCCACCTGCAGACAGCCTACCACCACATCCAATCCTGAAACCATACTCCAGCATGTACCCACGGCCATTTGGGACCCAATCGTCTTCATCGTACACCGAATTTCGCCGAACCACATCCGACATTCCCCTTGCCAAGGACCGACAATTCAATGACGAGTACCAAAAGCCAGTACTCGAAAGTGCAGCGTATCGATACGGGAACACCGCTTCCCATAATCCGGCGACGGACTACGACAATCCAAGCCGTGAAGCCACGAGGTAAGATCAGGGAACATAAAGCTATTACACAGTTTGCTTACTGCAGAGGCACGAAATTAAGTTTGTCTAATTTCGGTTGTCCCACAGTATGGTCCTTTGGTACGTAATTCGAAGTAAATGATCCATAGTTTGTTTGAAACATTAAAGTTTAGATCACTTATCAGATTGAGGGACTATGTCTACTGGACAATTGTAGTTGATATTGGGAGATAAAGCAGAAGTTTTATGAATACTATGTCACTTTTATGTCTGCTAATTGAAAAATGTGGCTGAACAAGGTCCAGTACTGGACCGTAGTACCACCTTTTGAGCTTTAATTATACTGGAACGATAATTCGAGGACAAAAATTAAGCCCAACATGGCTGGAGTAGGTGGGCGTTTTTGACTGATAGTTTTAGGCCATTGCTCGGTCTACTGGCTATCCGCTTCAGTCTTCCATACTCGCCTGTTGATTTAGCAATGGCCTAAAGCTGATTACCAAAATGGCCAATATTTTCGGAGTTTGTGGTTTTACTCCCAGGTCCAATCATTGACTAAAGTCCTCGTTCCACTTTCCACAGACGTGAGTAGTACTACCAACGCTAGACCGCTTCATATTTTGACGAAAAAGACTGCTTCCAGTTCCGCCAATTTTTCTACCATAATGCATTGCAGTATAGACACAGGGACCGGCTGATGGGCTGAACTTGAGTTATTCCAAAAACAGCACATTACGTCATCGTTTGTTCTTGTGCTCTTTGTTTCTCCCACAATGCAAGGTGATTATTAGTTCATTTGAAATGATTTTTGAGGCGTGGTGGAAGCACGCTGTGGAGTATCTTAAAATAACAACAAAGGTTTAAATAAAAGAGAGCTGTCCTTGACTGACCATTAACACTAATCCGAAGCACATGATACCTATCGATAGTCTTATCCTCCTAAGTTTACATGCACTGCATTCCCTCAGAGCATCGCCTAATGTGAACTCTCGGTTCACCTCAAGATAAAGCCTCGAAAATGACTATTAATAATACTCAACCTACCAACTGCGCATCGCGTGATGCCCCAGTTTTAGAGGTTTTGAGTGGAAAGTTAGAAATGTAAAGAAATGGTTTTGGGGTTTGCAGTAAATGTCAGAGAGCTATCGTTGATCTCAGGTTTGGAGCTGTAAATATATCAGGCTGATAATCACCTTCCTTGTGCGAGAAAATGGTTTTGGTTATGATTAAACCACTGATTTGATAAACTTAACTAATTTGGGTTAATAATTCATACAAGCCATGTTAAAGGTATGATTTTTAACAATGACAAACTTCTGATTACGTTTGTTAAGATTATTCTAACTAATTACTAACAAAGACAACAGTGTGGGATATCGTAGTATTGCTCGCTCTCGTTCACCATCGAAAACAGCAGAGCTGCCGTCAATTTACTTCTGAATCCCTTTGCACTGTGGCTGAAGAGGCAACGTGTTTCTCAGAACACACTCAAAACACAATTAACGGAAGCGTGTGGTCTCGTTTGAATCCTTGGAAACCTGCGCAGTCCAACCAACAAATACTGGATCTCAAAAACACGTTCTTGTGTTGAGTAGCTTCAAGACGGTTGGTGACAATGAGCCCACGGTCGTTACTACCGTCCGTTAATTACTGTTGTGAAACTCTGACGTCATAGAAGGCTTGGGTGAACATCTATGTTCCCTCGGGAGCAATACCGGCTGGTGTCGAACAAGAGATTTGTTTCAAGGTCTGCAAGGACAACTCGATGTTACCTCCTTTAGATACTGATAAAGGTAAGATTCATTAAGTTTGTGCTTGTCGTAATGTAGATTTTTTACCTTCCATGGTTAGTAACCTTTGTGGATTTCTGCTTGACTTTTTAGTCTAAAATAAATGTTTGAGAATCGCTGAGTGGAGGAGCCTTCTTTTCTGATCTAATATTTATTTAGTGACAGGCTTTATTTTAGTGAGGTAGTTTATCGATAAGAAATGCTGCCTCACAGTGAAAGTTTAAGATCGTAGCGATTGACTCTACATTAAAAATGTTGAATGTCTTTAAGGAACGCTCAATCGTAGAGGGAGTATTTGAATTATTTTCACTCTTTTCCAGCCCATACGTCTCTCGCTTCAGAAGAAAATTCGTATAGCTTTGGCCAGAGTAAAACAGTCAAGTCTGACGCAGCCGAGCAAAAGAAGATATAGATGAACTATCCTGCCCTAAATCTATACTCTTGTTTTCCAGGAGAAACTCTCCTTAGTCCTCTTGTGATGTTTGGCCCTCATGGTACAAAGTTTCTCAAGCCAGTTGAACAGCGCTTACCTCACTCATCCTCCATGACGCCTGATAGATTTGCGCTTAAATCCAGCGACACAGCTCCAGGTAATTATTACATGATAATGTGCAGAGTTGCGAGTGTTGATTGTGCAGTGAAGTTTCTTTACAGAAGGGATTCGCTTTATTGCTCATAGTCACAATTTCCCTTCCTCATTTTGCCATCTTGTGAAGAGAAAAATCTGCAGGCATTTCTTTCCATGTTGTATTATATACAGATCTTTATGTCACGACCGCAAGTCCTCAAAATTCACTCCGCCATTTTCTTAATTCTCGTATTCTAGGTCAACCTACGCAATGGAAAAAGACAATCTTGGCAGGTCGCACTGATCAACAATGTAAACTTGGAAGTAACAGCGTTTCGGTTCTTGTGGACCACTTCCAGAGAGCAGGAGGGCAGCATTCATGTAGTCCAATACCTTCATCAACAGAGTACAACAACATGTTTAATTTTTGATGTTATTGTGGTAGCTTGGTAGATTATGTTCTTAATACGTACGCTCTCAAGCTATTCTCTCAGAAAAACTTTTCTGAGTCTCTGACGGGAATCGAACCCGTAACCTTCTGATCGCCGGTAAGATGCTCTAACCATTGAGCTACACAGACTCAGATGGTGAGCGAAGGTTACATTTGTGAACTGGTTCGTATGGATGGTAGACATATGTATTTGCCAGTCTGCGAGTCTCAATATGTCGTCTATTATTACAGTACTAATCAATGATGTTATTGTGGTAGCTTGGTAGATTATAATGTTCTTAATACGTACACTCTCAAGCTATTCTCTCAGAAAAACTTTTCTGAGTCCCTGATGGGAATCGAACCCGTAACCTTCTGATCGCCGGCGAGATGCTCTAACCATTGAGCTACACAGACTCAGATGGTGAGCGAAGGTTACATTTGTGAAGATTACACTTATTAAGAACATTATAATCTACCAAGCTACCACAATAACATCATTGATTAGTACTGTAATAATAGACGACATATTGAGACTCGCAGACTGGCAAGTACATATGTCTACCATCCATACGAACCAGTTTACAAATGTAACCTTCGCTCACCATCTGAGTCTGTGTAGCTCAATGGTTAGAGCATCTCACCGGCGATCAGAAAGTTACGGGTTCGATTCCCATCAGGGACTCAGAAAAGTTTTTCTGAGAGAATATCTTGATAGCGTACGTATTAAGAACATGTTTAATTTTATTACTTGACTTACACTAACAAAATTTTCGTGCATTGAAAATAGTGTTACTTTCCTAGCGGGATTTAAAACTTTAAATGCTCTAATCGGGGAGATTTTTGCCGACAGTTAACCTCGAAAATTGTAAATTTTATGGAAGCACGAGTGAAAGAAGTACAAACACTTTAAATGAATATCCTCACGAATTAAACAAACTCTAGTATTCTGATCTTAGAAATTGGAGATTAATTAGGTGTAAGAGACTCGGGATTAGTTGA
>JASJOG010000493.1:0-45000 GCA_030142905.1 Heliopora coerulea
GGAGTTATATTTTTGTTTCAGAATGGTGTACCAGAAGTCAGAGGGAAGAACTACAGTTGGATGGTGAACAGAAAACCATCTGGATCTAGAATGAAGAAGAAGAAGAACGAGTTTAGTCACTGAGGTAAGACAATTTTCTGATGTGGAAATTGTGTAATGAAATGCTAAAATCCTGAATATAGCACTATCTGTGTATTTTGAGATCGTTAAGCTTAGATCCTTAGGAAACTGTGTCCTGATGTTCCCAGGTTCGTTGCCAGGTTTTCAATGCATGGTGTGACGGATCGATCATGAAATTAAAGGACGTTTTTTAATGTGGTTTCGGCTGACAAATTTGGCTGTATAGCCTCCAGAAATCAGCAATAAGAACGAAATTATTGCGCTTTGAACATTTGCGACCCAGAGAAAGACTTAAAAGAAGTCCTGGTACCCACGGTCACATATATACTATTGTGGAGGACGTCAGAACGGAATGGAGACGGTCGACCGATGGCCCAACGTGGCTTACGGAGTGGCTCCAAACCAGGAATCTCTTCTTCAATAGAACATTATGGCATTTACACTCGAGCGCTAACTGTTAAGTTGATAATCTTAGAAGGATGAAAATCTCGAGTGTGCTAGACATTTTCTAAGACCCAGCCGGGACCTGTTGCGAAAAATGCAACATTGGGCCATCCGACTGGGAAACGAATCAGCGACCTCGCGAATCTGGTGCGATGCTCTGCCAACTGAGCTACGGAGACTGTTGCCGATAGCAGAGCATCGCACTAGATTTGCGAAGTCGCGGGTTCGATTTCCAGCCGGGTAGCCCAATGTTGCATATTTTGCCAACAGGTCCCAGTTAGGTCTTAGAAAAAATTTAGACACTCGAGATTTTGATCTTTGTGAAATTATCAATCTGTTCTTCACGCCGTAATTTTTTTGATGTCGTCCAAAACATTTTATGAGCTATAAGAACTCGGGGAAATAGCTGGGGTCACGGCTTGGTGTAGTTGTGTTGTAGCGCGGAACATGGGTTGCATGCATACTGGCCAACAACTTCCACGTTTAAATTTTCACCTTTATTTCGGAATTGAAATAAGGTAACGTTTTTTCCGTAATCAGTTGAGGAAATGACAGGTAAATAAACCAGACGATATCAATGTGATCTTTTAGTTACCTCTGCCGATATACACATAGGAACTGCACCACCAGATCAGATGTGAAGAATCCTTACTAGTCATTTCAGTATAAGCATTTAATTTGCACGGTGTATGTGAGAATCAATATACATGGACAAACACCCAGCATCAGCCGTTTTCCATGCAGGGACATAGAACCAATCGAGGGAACTTGGGCCAAACGGTTTAAGTAAGTCAGGTTATTCGTCCGTGTATGACGGATAACACAAGACGAATTATGCGTTCAAACAAACTTTCTATTTTAATCCGTCTTGAGAAGGATGGTAAATTACTCTGGCTGCACTATTTTTTAATTGCTGCGTTGTACTTATGACTGCCAATCTTGTCTTATAGAGGCAGCCAAATGAGAGAAAACTCGATGACCGCAATGAATCCACTCAGAACCAACAAGTAAACACGCGAATGTTGTAACAATAATTGAACCATCCAGATCACGTAGCACGTTGGAATTCACTGACAATAATCGAGCCATCCACAACCCGAGAAATATATGGATATGCAATGATAAAAGTCGAACTGTGCAGAGAATGTATGGACGATATTCAGACCACCAAGAACCATGAAATGTCAAAATGCCACCTGGTATGGAGAAAGAAACCGAGCCATCCTCAATCACGGAAAGGACAAACATGAATTGGCAGCCGCGAAGTTATCCTGAGCCAACATTTGACTCAGAATGTGTTGAATTGTAGAGTATGGTTTGTTCCTGTTCCAGAGTCAAGATATGTTAAAGGATCAACGTTAAACAGCCGAAACTTCAGTAGTTAGAAAATGCCACAAAATTTCTGTATTTGTGATAAACTAGTTGAGTCTTTTTAGGTAAAAATTGAGATTTCTTAAGTGGTTGTAAGTAACACTTAGCTGTAACAAAGGAAGTCGTTGAAATTTAAATTATTTGTAGCTTTCTCGATTTAGGATCGTTGTGAACCTTAAGATGGAGAAAAAGGTTCAAGGTGATACTCTGTCAAACAGTGACGTGCCCAATGGGGAACCGTAGCCCCCTCCCTAGCTATGATTTCTCTCAAGTCCAGTCATGGTACATCCGGGTAAACCGTCGGTGCATCATTGGCGAAATAGCAAAGGAATATTCTTCCTTCTTTATTGTCTAGTAACAAAAGTTTTATATACGAATTTCCCCCCTAATTACTTCATAAGATTCCGACGATTTTAACTTGAATTTTTCGAGTTACTCACTGATTTACTTCAATCAACATTAAATTATACTAAAGTTGTTATTTTGAACTTATCCTAATATTTTCTCGCTTTTGTTGCAATGTTTTTGTATTAACTGAAGACAATTTGAAAAAAAGAAGAGAAAAGAAAATGGTTCATGAATGTAATCTGTGGAGCAAGTCTACGTTAGCACTGTGTCCATGAAGTTAATGGACACGGTAGTGACGTGGAGTACAAGAGCATGTTTCAATCTAGTTTGTCGGTACATCTTCAATGTGTTCCCCCCCGTGCAACAACGCGGACACTGGTTATACCAACATATCTGTTTCTGCTGTTTTTTATATTTTTCAATTTTGGCTGCCAGAAACAAGTGAACAAAGTAACTGACATTTTAAGAGGAAGCACTTAACGTAAAATGTGCAAGAGGTGAATGAAAAACATGAACATCAGTCTTAAGATAAATATAAATGCAGGGCATTTAATGGGCATTAAATGATCGAAAGAGGTTGTAAGTATGTTTATAATACTCAATAATTCATGACGAAGAAAGAAAAGGTTTAAAATTTAAGGAGTAGTTGTAAATGAAATACAAGACACTCCCTGATTCACATGAACTTCTAGCGCAATTTTCTCACCTGAAATCTCAACTTTCTCAATTTTCTCAATTTTTCTCACCTGGAATCTCAACCACTTTTGACGAAGATGAACGTTTCCATGAAGTCGCACATCATAAGTACTTTACAAAATTCGAGTTTATCAGCTTTATCAGTTTATCAGTATAACGCCCCGCTCATATTGCAAATAGTAAGTAAAGTCGTAAACTATCAGATGAATGAAAGGTAAAAATAATGAAGATGGAAAGTTATTTGCTATTTTTATCTTAGATCAGTAAACTGACATTGGGAGAGGGGGCGAGGGACGTGCGTCATTTTCTCATTGTTTGTTCGAATACTAGCTTGAAACTTTTCACTTTGTTCAAAACTTCCCACGCAACATTTTGTGTTTAATATCAGAGAGCACTGGGATAGCGTGGGTTGTGGCCGCTAAAATGTCGTCGGAAACGACTTTTAAAAATCGAAAAATGATGTATGAGTGACGCATCGGGGCTTGAAGGGTTAATTGCCATGGTTAAATACAAAAGACATCCAGTCTCGCCTTTTAAGAAGAAAAAGAAATAGAGAAATGGGGCGAAACGTATCTAATTGTTGAAAGATCTCGAAGAAATCATTGAAGCGTTGATCATTGAGAAGTTGGCTCGTTGTGTGCAAGATGCTTAGTACATCACATAACTAAAGATCCAAAAGCAGAAAATGTCTGAGATTCAGTTTTTTTCTGGTAATTCACTAATTCCTCCACTTGACTGTCAATCAAATAAAGAACCATAAGCAGCAATATTCAAACCATACTGCGTTTTGCAAAGCAAATAAAATCACGCCAGTGCCTAAATCCTTTTCAATATTGTACAGCAAGTTCCCACACTTTCTATTGAGAAAGTTTCCCGTGAGCTTTTTTTGGATCACCCAGTTCTAGTTGTTTGTTGACAGTATTGCGTTTGTTGCAGCGCCAAATGGAGTGACAATTATTGATGGTTCAACAACAGTTGATCGAAAACTAGCCGTGTACGACGTACAGAATAACGTGCAATAGATCAATTCTCGTATTCAAAACAAAGTAAACGATGAAAATTGTGAGTCTAGTCGGTAGTGTATAAAAAATGTAGAGAATTATTGTAGCCGAAAATGCATCGGTATCGTAGAGCATCGATTTTCCAGTTTTTTTGATGTTTCACGAAGGAAAGCTTCAAATATCGGAGGCCAGAAAATATGAATATTTTGCTACAGTTTGTAGACCAAAGACAATACCCAGTGAGGAGTTAGTGTTAGGCAAGTGGAAAGAGAAGAATATTGTTTTATTACAATGAACTCCCCCCTCTTAACGGACACCTCTCTACGACGGACATCCCCCCTAAAACGGACACCCACGTTTGGTCCCCGGCCGTTTATACGCTATTTTACCATAATCAAACTCTCTCTAAGACGGACATCTCTGTAAGACCGACAACGGACGCTAGTCAAGTGGACAAACGTTCAAAATACCTCTCAGAGCGGACAAATAATGGCCTGATCAATAGATTCAGGTAACGAAATTTTAATGTCACAACGAAGATGACTTCTGTTCCAAAAATTAACAAATTCTAAATCGAGTGGTTAAGTACCTGATTTACATTGAAGGGTTTTCACTCGAAATGTCAGGATCGTTCTCTTCACGGTAGAAAGACTGACGCTGAGTGACCGAGGCTTAATCGCTTTAATTTTGAAAGGCTGTGTCAGATTGCTTCATCTCTCTCTAAGACGGACACGTCTCTTATACGGATAGTAAGAGCGGTCCCGAAGGTGTCCGTCTTAGAGGGAGTTCACTGTATTTAAAAAACAATTTCACCAAATTTTTCTTTTACTTTACATAAGGCAAAAGACCCCTTACCAAGCATAAAAAGATTGATCTAGGTGATCAATCTTTAAGACGATATGGACAAGACCGAACGTTATTATCACCTTATTATCGTAGAACCCTACGATATATTATTCACTTTGTCCAACTTAAATTATACTAGTCTTTGCCATGGTCAACAATTATGTTAAAGACGGTGATATAATGCAAGATCTCCGATATTTTTGTATCCCAGACCGATTAAGTCTTCTACTCAAAATATGCAAGGTAATCATCAAAGTTTTGGAGAACTTTGGGTGGAAAACCGTGCAAATCTCTGGAATTGAATGGTATTCTAACGAGGGGTATTTTGTTTCCCAGTCAAAAGTATCGGAAACTTCGATGTAATTCTTGGACAGTTTTGTGACGGAGATCCACCACCCTAACTCAATTTTTTTCTGTGCTTTTTTTCTGTGTGAAATTTTCTTCTGTGCTTCACACGTGTTTAAAGTTGCAGTAATACAATGGTTTTCTACCACAAATATCTGCATAGTAAATTTTAACTGCCTCAGTTTTGATGATTTTGGTCTTCACCACAAAGACTCGTGACTGTCTGAAAGAATAGGAAGGCGAGGATTGCATGAAATATAGTGATTAACTGGCATTTTGAATATCATGCAAATTACACATATTTGCGTCAATTCATTCATAGCAATATAGCTCAGGAACATAAAACCAAAGAATCCTCCTTGCGAGAGTTTCCTGCTCATAAAGGGCTTACTTGACATACACAATTCCGCTTTTCCCGCCTGCCATTACAACAATCGTGATTAATAAATTGTTTTTTTAATGTGACACCTACCGCGTCGTTCCTCCAAGTCCCGTTTGTTCAGCTCGGCAAGTGGTTCACGAACTTTAAGTTTACATGTCTTACCACCAGAGATATTAAATTAACGAAATTCCATTAATACTTTGATCATTGTATCCAACATGGCGTCATTACTGTAAGTGGTCTTCTAGTAGCCAAATTCATTTGATAAGGAAGTCTCCAAACTTTGACTTCATAGTTCCAGCTTGACCAATCCATTTGAGTGCGTTAAAGTTTCAAGGAAGCTACTGTGGTTTGTTTTGTGAGACTTTGGAGTAAGGGACAAATTGAAGACAATAGCCTCAGCTCGTAGCTAACAGAAAGAAACAGTAATCACCTGAGATTTATATCATACCAAATAACCGATCAATTAACTGATATATCAAAACAGTCCAGCAACCACTTCGATCTTGTCACCAGAACTATAACATTGTCGAACGGATACCAAACTTTTGGGTTAGCTATCGATGAAAATCCCATACATAGCCACTGGGAACCTGTTGCATAGGAAAATAAAAAATCCATGAGAAATCGATCAGATAAACTAGGATATCTGGACGTTTACTTCGGTGCCTCGTAGTAAAGTTGCTTATTCGTAAAATAATATGGTTTATTTTTATGAGCAAGTACCTACGTTTGTTCATATGATATAAACCCTTCATGTTGTCTCGAGAGTTATAAATATTCGCAAACAAACGCCAGACTTTTCAATTAGCAAGAGATGTCAATTATGTTCTTAACCACAGGGAGCCTGATGGATGAGAAAATGAAAAAGTTGTGACAAAAAGGTCAGGTGAACGAGGGTTTCTGAGCGTTTACTCCGGTATCCACTAGTAAAACTCCTGTTGTTTTTTTGAAAAAACCCCGCAATTTCATAGCTTATTTTTATGAGCAAGCGGCTACAATGTTCATACGATACAACCAAACAGCTGATGCAACTTGGTCAGATAAAGGCTTCAGTTAATAGGTCCAAAGGTCGACAATAAACAATTAACGTCGACGTGGTATGGCTCACTCACAGCTTGAACGATCTTCTGTGCCTGTATTCCTATCTTGACTTGGAAGTCACAAAGTTATACCACCCCTTTCAAGTTATCAGCGAACCTGATGATGGGCAAGAACTATGCACGGTATATAACTGATGGTTATATTCTTTAACGTATATTGTCTTATACATTCGAGACCTGGAACAAAAGACCAAATGAGAGAACATAAAGAGAACAAGGAACAAAAGAAAAAAGTCATGCATAAAATGGTCATTTTGATGAAATACTTCGAAACGTTAACATTCCTTTCAATAGCTGATTGAAAGAAAATGTTAACAAAGTTTAGACGCATTCCAAAATGCATTACGAGACCGGGTTAGTTTCAAAAAAAGTTTCGGTTTCTTTTTGAGAAAAGAGTTTTTTTGCAAATCTCTGGAATCGAATCGTATTCTAACGAGGGGTATTTTGTTTCCCAGTCAAAAGTCTCCGAAACTTCGATGTAATTCTTTGACGTTTTTTGTTGGAGATCCACCACCCAAACTCAAAACGTTTCAGACAAGGAAAAATAATGTGAAGAATTTTTAATTTTTTTTCTTCTATGCTTCACATGTGTTTAAAGCAACTTGAGCAATACAATGGTTTTATGCCACAAATATCTGCATAGTCAATTTTAACTGCCTCGGTTTTGATGATTTTCGTCTTCACCACAAAGACTGGCGACTGTCTAAAAGAAGAGAAAGGCGAGGATTGCATGAAATATAGTGATTAACTGGCATTTTGAATATCATGCAAATTAAACATTTTTGCGTCAATTTATTCGTAGCAATATAGCTCAGGAACATAAAAGCCAAAGAATCCTCCGTCCCAGGGTTTCTTGCTAGTAAACGGCTTGCTCGATATCACAATTCCGCATTTGCCGCCTGCCATTACAACAATCGTGATTAATAAATTGTTTTTTTAATGTGACACCTACCGCGTCGTTCCTCCAAGTCCCGTTTGTTCAGCTCGGCAAGTGGCTCACGAACTTTAAGTTGACATGTCTTACTACCAGAAATATTAAATTAACGAAATACCATTAATACTATGATCATTGTATCCAATAGTGCGTCATTACTGTTAGTGGTTTTCTGGTAGCCAAATTCATTTGGTGAGGAAGTCTTCGAAACTCTGACTTCGTAGCTCCAGCTTCACCAATTGATTGGAGTAAGTTAAAGTTTCAAGGAAGCGACTGTGGTTTGTTTTGTGAAACTTTTGAGTAAGGGACAAATTGAAGACAATAGCCTCATAGCTAACAGTAAGAAACAGTAATCACCTGAGATTTATATCATACCAAATAACTAATCAATTAACTGATATATCAAAACAGTCCAGCAACCACTTCGATCTTGTCACCAGAACTATAATATTCCCAAACGAAAAGC
Source organism: Heliopora coerulea (assembly GCA_030142905.1). Classification (NCBI taxonomy): domain Eukaryota; kingdom Metazoa; phylum Cnidaria; class Anthozoa; order Scleralcyonacea; family Helioporidae; genus Heliopora; species Heliopora coerulea. The sequence continues at coordinate 8,057 of JASJOG010000493.1, forward strand.
AAACGTTTGGGTTAGCTTTCGATGTAAATCCCGTAGATAGATAGATAGATAGATAGATAGATAGATAGATAGATAGATAGATAGATAGATAGATAGATAGATAGATAGATAGATAGATAGATAGATTTATTAAAATTACATCGCAGCCATAAAAAAGCTGAATTTCGTACATAAAGAGAACAAGGAACAAAAGAAAAAAGTCATGCATAAAATGGTCAATTTAATGAAATATTGCGAAATGTTAACATTCCTTTCAATAGCTGATTGAAAGAAAATGTTAACAAAGTTTAGACACATTCCAAAATGCATTTTGAGACAGGGTTCGTTTCAAAAAAAGTTTCGTTTTCTTTTTGAGAAAAGAGTTTTTTTGCAAATCTCTGGAATCGAATCGTATTCTAACGAGGGGTATTTTGTTTCCCAGTCAAAAGTCTCCAAAACATCGATGTAATTCTTGGACGTCTTATGATGAAGATCCACCACCGTTTCAAATAAGGAAAAATAACGTTGCAGACGTAGAACAAAAGAACAAATGAGAGAACATAGAGAAGACGGGACAAAAGAAAAAACTCATGCATAGAATGGTCAATTTGATGAAATATTGCGAAATGTTAAGATCCCTTTCAATAGCTGATTGAAAGAAAATGTTAACAAAGTTTAGACGCATTCTAAAATGGATTTTGAGACAGAGTTCGTTTCGAAAAAAGTTTCGTTTCCTGTTTGAGAAAAGAGTTTTATTAGGATTTACCGTGAGTTATAAAGTTTTCTGTAAGTAAACATATAAATACATGATTGGTGATGAATACTAACTTAGGAATTACTGCCAAGTATTATGGTAATTTCGCTCACCAGGCGTAATAAGGGAAACTGTCAATTGATTGCCGAAAATTACGTTTTAAATATGCGAAACCGCACTTGAAACTTCAGTACGTATCCAGCATGCACGTAATTCATGTTGTTTTCAAAACTTACCGTAGGTCTGTAAGTTTAACCTGAAAGATTTGGAGGACATTCGTTGGTATGAAAATCATCTGTGTTTAGAAGAGGGAAGCAAGAATAAAGGTAATTGTCACATTTATCGCAGATATTTCGAATAGATGACAGTTTTTCCAAGTAACTAGTCCGCACTTGATCGATCAAAGCTTGAAGCCGAGAACAATTTGTTGTAAGACGTTTGCTAATACTGTTAAGAGATGTTTTTCTCGTCGGAGTGTAGGCGAAATATGATATTGCATCAGTTCTATTCCTAGCAGTTTGATGTTTGAGAAACATGAGAGCTTCCTAAATAGTTAATATTTCAGTTTTTATGTCAAATTCCAGGTTTGTAGGAGCGCTTAAACGCTAATTTTAGCATAAACTGTAGCAAGAAACGGCACCGAACCTTGGAAAAGTTTAGCTGGTCTGTTACTTAGCAAATCATTCTTTTTACTTAAACGGGTCAAATAAGTAAAATGTAAACAAACAGTTGTTCATAAGTTTTAAAGTCGATGCGGAATGTAGTCGACGGGAGGACTTTAAGTTCCGAGGTTTCTTGTGGTGGTTGGAATACAAACAATTCTTTAGCAAAACATCTGTGCTGGGGAGAGTCATTGTGAATGTATCGTTAAGTTATTTGCTTTTTAACAAGGAAGAAACAAGGAGTTGTAAATCTTTAGTAGCGATTTAATGTAACTTTCACTTCATGGCTGAGACGTATTTTATTCCCGAACGGCCTCGAAGAAACCAATGAAGTCGACGTAACATAAAGATGAGAGCCCAGCTCAGGATTTTTATATGGAGAACCATAACGACAGAAATAGCACAAGGTATTTAAAACAACATTACTAATTTTAGTTGTTTTGAATACTTTGTGTTTTTTCTGTCGTTATGGTTCTCCATATAAAAATCCTGAACTGGGCTCTCATCTTTATATTACGTCTACGTTTTCCGCCCTAAAAATCAATAGCCACGATTTTAAACCGATGAAGTGTTTCATTTTGGTTTTTACACGTCGGTCACACACTACAAACGTAGCACTCTACTAGATTAATATCTCTGGAAATGAGTTATTTTTCTAATCATGGGAACTTTATTTCCGACTACAGGGCCTACAAAACTTCGATGTAGCTCTTGAAAGTTTATCTCCGAGGTTTGGAAACTTTATGTCGTTCCATACCTGTTTAAAACTACATTCCAAGAAACTTCTTTCTTCTAACAAAAATGTCTGCACAGTCAATTTTAATTGAATTAGCTTTCGATGAAGAGTTGGTTTTAAACTCAATGCTGTCTAAAGAAATAAAAGACTAAGATAGAAGTGAGTTGATTAATAGATGTTTTGAAATTCATACAAATTAATATTTCTTGCTTCAATTTGTCCTTGACATAACCGAGAAACATGAAAGCAAAAGCATCTTCCTTCCAAGAGAGAGTTTTCTATAGAAAAGGGATTTTCTAGTCCTGTACCTGAATTCCGCTTTAGCTTCTAACTGTTATTACGACAATCATGATTAGCGAGTTGTTTTTTAATGTGACACCTACTGCTTCTCTCCATTTCCAGTAACAGGTCGCTTCTTCTGTTACATGTTTATACACTCCAGTCAACTCCAAACGAGTCATTTCTCTATTTAGGTTGAAGTTTGCAATTATTTGTCTGTTAACTGGCATACGATCAGTATAGTAACTGATGACTAACCAACGTTCTGTGATTACATCAGATAAATTGGAACAACTGAAATGATAATTAAGGGGCCGTTGACACTGAGATCGATCTAACTTGGATTGATCTGAGACTGATCTGAGATCGAGCCCAGTTTGCTTTGAGAAGGCATTCACACTCAGCAAAAAAATCCCTCATCGGTCTCAAATATCCCGCTAAAATCGAAAAAAGCCGATAATGTATTAGTCAATGTTGTTCGCGACAGGCTCAGGGAGGTTCGATTTTTTATTGAGTCAAGCCGAAGTCAAGGCCGTATTAAACGGTTTCAACATTTACTTCAACATTTGCCCAACATTTGTTGAATGAAGTGTTGGGATCGTTTGAACAGACGTTTCAACAATGTTGAAACATGTTGAAAGCTGTTGAAAGCATGTTGAAAGAAATTTGAATGTATTTAAAGATTGCTTCAACATCGCTTTAATATTTTTTTTCTTTTCCAAAATTTTGCGCCCTGTTGGCGTTATTTGAACACCTCGTCAGAATATCTTCTGGAAACCAACAGTGTTTCATGGACTGAATCTGAAAGTGATAATTGGTTAAGAATTTTTGTATGTCAAGGAGCACATTTATGTTCATTTGTGCACAGCTTAAGCCAAGGTCATCAAGGAAGAATACATGAGTGAAACTGATCGTATTGTCAAAACGAGAGGTGACGAGGAGCAAGGTAAGTTGGGTCGTCTCATAAATCAGTTAAATGACACTCGATTTTACGAATGAAGAATTCGGTTATCAGCCGTAAACATTTATTTTAAGTTCATCCTTTTATTGCCGTCCATTTGAGCATTGGCAGAAATTAAGTAAGTTTTGGAGGTGATGTTTTGTTTTAGGAGCAAAACATATGAGGTGTTAATCAGCCTTAAAGTTGGGAACATTCATCCATTCATCGAAGCAAAATATACCAAAAGCATGTAAGAGGTAAGTTAACACATTAACTTATGATAGGTGAATTGTTGAGACATTTATCATGGTTTATGGTATCTTTAAGATGGGGGTTAAAGGTTAAAATTTGTTAGAATATGAATCTGCAACTCGCCTTTCACCGCTATCAACCTTGAGTATTTTGGTAGACCATTAATTTGAAAGTCTTCGCTCGCTATGACAGCAGGTTTCGCGAGCTATCGGAATTTTGCGGTTCAAGGTTGTCTTACACGCCATATCTTCCGGTTTTGTTTTGAACTTTTCTTGGTAATCAACGTTGCCACGCCTGGGGTTTTTACGCCAGATCTGGTGTTTTTTACTTCAACCTGGGGTTCTAGGGTTTTTGTCATGAAATCTAGGGTTTTTCCATAAGATCATAATTTTTTATGATTTTAAGAATCAGGTATAATTTCGGGGCACTTGGTGTCCAACGTGTATATTTATTATCACACTAAAAAATTACGATTTGATTATATAAAGTATAAAAAAAAATTACTGCTGGTTTTGCATGCCGCAGACGCACGCAATGCTAACATGTCAATCATCTTACTCTTTCACATGTTTTTAATAATGTCATCCAAAAAAAATAAAAGCTACTCGACAAGGGAAGCCCAGCTTGGCCCTTCAACAAAAAAAGCAAAAACGTGGTACAAGCAAACTTTCTGTGATGCATGGCTACAAGATCCAGAATTAAAAGACTGGCTTGCAAAAGACCCAACAAATAAATCTGGTGCATTTTGTTCAGTGTGTGAATGCAAGTTAAAGGATGAAAATAAGACAGATTTAATGAGACATAAAGGCACGAGAAAGCATGTCAATACATTCAAAGCAAAACAAAACACACTGCAAGTCAGTTCTTTTTTTAACAAACCAAATCAAATACCAACTGTTCCACACCCACGGTTTCCGATCTGAGGTTTTTCTTTCAATTCTGGGGTTTTTCTCCGGGGTGATCTGGGGATTTTCTCAATTACCCGGTGGCAACGCTGTTGGTAATAGAATTCATTATAGCGGCATGGATGAATGGATAGCAATCGAACTTTCTAATAGATTCACTGAATTCGAAAATGTCAGAAGCTACATCATGGTATGTTCTATACCAAGCAAGAATGGAAATTGTCGCAAGTTCTGACCTGCATATCTGCTTGCATTGGCTTGAAGCAAGTTCGTGTGGGGTTCAAATTTTTGTCGAATTTTTTGCTTACTTTTGGTCGCCAGTGCTAGCTGTTCAAGTTCATTGAATTAGAAACTACATCCCTCCCAGGAAATTAGAGACAGGAACGCGTTAACGAACACCATGCACGGACATTGGTTTGTAATAAATTACAGCTTCGTTTGGTCCATGTTTAACTATTTCCGCTGACCCTAATCTGAGCGTAACCTCCAAACATCAGCATGAATACTGATGGTAAACTTACACAACAAAGAAGAAAAAGGCACAAGAACGTCAAACCTGTGGAACATTACTGACATGTTTTCGCCGCCATTTTATGTGCCCTTTTCTAACGTGGAAAGTGTCCTATCGTTTTAACAAAACATGTTCTTCTCAGTAAGGAAACATGGTGAAATACTGAAAAGGTATTAGAGCGGAATGAGCAGTGCTCATAACACAAGGTTAAAGAAAATTAATGAAGTATGGATCACAAGTAATTTTATCGGCTATGTTCCCAAATCACTTTGTGTGTGACGTTTTGAAAGTTCAATTTATATTCGTGATTGGAAAGTGTTTTGGACAGGTCTCGCACAGACCAATATGTATCTGGGAAGAGTGAGATATACACATCTAACTCCATTTTCTTATATCTAATTGACACCAGCAGAACAAAATCTTCTCATTGTATAAATAGTTCAAATTAAAGGCAAGCATTATAGGCAAACTTTGCTTGTACAAGTGTGCTAAAGTAGCGTGCGATGACCACCTCAGTCGTGTTTTCAAAGCCCAGGTTGGCTGATGTGCTATGACTTGAGGGATTCCAATTTAGAGCTGGAAGCAATGCGCGACGGCGGCTTTATCCATAGTGATCGTTTAGAACCATCAGATGGTGGATTGATGTTGGAGTCAGAGCTATCTCAAGTTTAAATCGTAACTCAAAGAAGACTGTGCTAAGAATATTCTGAAAAGAATAAAATTCTTCGGACAAATAGATCAGATTTGTTGTAGAACAGATTGTAGTGATGACTTGATGAACGAAGCACACAGTGGTGTGAATTCTACGAGCCAATCAGAATACACAATCCAATATCACCAAGCAGTGTAATTGCTTTGTTTTTTATTGTGCAAATCATGGACGATGGGTGGTCGATACACTAAAAATTTTACGAGAGCTTCAACTTCGTTTTAACTGTGTAAAATGAACGTTTTCTATGCTGCCCTTTTTCTTTCAGTTATAGACACACAAAAGACGTCATAGCTTGGTGAGAACATTAGTGAGCCACTCGACCTAGTTTCACTTTGGAGCCAATTTTGATTCCATGTTGACGTTTCCTGTGCATCCATAACCGACCAGGCAACCGTAAAATGGGAGCTATTCGTCATATAAAAGCCAAAAAAAGAGCCAACAGTTGGAAAGCGTTTCTATATGTGGTTGAGAACGAGTGCTAGTCGTAGCCTTAAGCAAGTAAGTATGCAGAGCCCAGCCGAACGAGAAGATTTCATGGGGGAGGTCTACTGAGATCATATAGCACAGGAACGGAGAATTTTTGCCCTACGAGTAAGACAACTAAAAAGCATTCTGCATTTTAGTCCCTCCGAGAGTGATCCTGAAGTATTTTATTAAGTTTTGTGTGATATTTCTCAGAATTACAAGACCAGTTGAGTTAAATTTAGTGGGCACATCCCTCCAGTGTTGGCCAAACTGTTGACAAAAACAGGAAACGTGATCGAGTAATTAGAGCGATTGGCTGGGATGGTACTTATCTTTCAATTCAATTCCGGTGCCTAAATTAAAGTAAAATGAATCAACTCTGTGTTACCTCTCTAATGTTTACATCAAGTGGTGGATATGAAATATAAATCGCAGTTTCGTGAGTTCAAACTGAACTCCGCAACGGTAAAGTAAAACGAAATGTTTTGGGAAAGTGAGTAGTTTGAAATTTAACGTTTGGTCTCCCGTCTGAATCAAGTGATTGTGATCAGCAATTAAGTTCTGTACACCAACAAACAACGTGATTTATGGCCGTATTGGAAAAAAAAAACATATTACAAATCTCCAGCAAACCATTTAAGAACAAAATGTTTTATAGCCAGCTAAATCGAGGTTAAAACCTTTTTTGTTCCTTATGTCAGAATATCAATATTTGGTTGAATAATCCGATGGACATTCCTGGGATTTTGTTGACTATATGGGGGTCTGTTTGCTAGCTTTATTTTAAATTTATTATTTTATATATATATATATATATATATATATATATATATATATATATATACAGTATATATATGAACATACATATTTCTTGTAATGACCTTATAACCACTCTGATCATGTTGCGCTTTAAAGCAACGAAACGTTATTAATAAATTTTTATACCTTTCATCAGTCCTCGCGTCATGCCTTTAAGTCATTTGCTGGACACTAATATTCGTCTTTCAATCAAGATTTTCGTGTAATAACTCCCATATCAATCCTAATTTTGTTATTTAGTTGAGCAAAATACTAGATGGAGCGAAGGACCAACAGTGCTAGTTGGACTGAGAATCTACGAATAGCGGACGAGGTCAACTTTTAAGGTACTCGTATTTATTGTGTAATTTTTCTGGAGGTTTTTAATTCTGTTGGTGTGTAAATAAGTGAAGTGTTCACCGTTGTAATTAGGTTAGCTGATATTGCATAGTAAATGATAACTTTATGTGTACGGTACGAGTGATCAGAAACAATACAATTCAAGTAGTGACCCTGATGCTATGTGTGTTGCACAAGCCTACACTACAGATAGTAAACTATACTGTTGTATAAACCCCAGTGCCTTACTTCTTTTGCACGAGTATTGTTTTAAAGCCATGTTTGTCCTTTATTCCAGTTTATTCTTCGCATACATTCACATTATTAAACAAGTACTTTAGCCACAGATCCTTCACGAGTTTCTCCCCTGCATAATCCTTGTTTGTTTAAATCTGCATTCCGTACAATATGAAACAGCAGGGAGTTTAAGCAAACCATTAGGGTGACGCCGTTTAAGAACGTAGATTAATTTTTCAGCATTTCGGTAGAATAACATGACATTAACGGTGTAATGAACTGTCAATGCTATTTTTACTCCTCTGAAACTTTCCTCAGTAGCTCTGATCTTCTTGTAAACATTTAAACGACCAAAGATCTTCCACGTTCTATATGTACCATCGTAGCCATGAAGCAGCAGAAATGCTCTGGACGAAGTACCGTGTAAAAGTAGGCCGGCGTTGAAAATACACTTGGGACTAGAACTTGATTAATTCCTTTCTTGAATGAAAATTTCTATTGTATGAACACGTTAGAGAAGACGTTGCCGTAGTGTTTGCATGAACTCCCTTGTTACTTTTTGCGATATTTGTCTTTTATTTGTTTTAATCTTCGTCAACGGATGTCATTTTTCATTTAACAATTTCTAAATCGATTTTTTCCAGTTAAAATATAAGAAATAATCCCGTTTGCATTTACAGGAGTAAATCGAAAATCGACATTTTTCCTTCACGGTGTTCTTACAGTTTTGCGTAAATTGTTGATACCGTTTAAATTCAAGGAAGCACTATTACATTTTAGCGAGAGAGGTCTTGAAAATGGGTGAAAGTTCTTTGACGCGAAACGTTTTCAAGTGTTCAAACAATGATCAGAGCGGAGAAGTGATTGACCTTAGAGTTAGCGGTGTTTCGGAGGAACCTATTCCTTCCGAAGTTTTAAACAATCCACAAGTGAAGAAAATTCTGCTTTTTCATCGAAGTGTGTCCAAGTGGCTGGAAAATAGCATTGGTAATTTGGGTCGCCATGTTTCAATAAGCGCATTTGACGAGTGCAAGGACGACAACCCAGCTTACAAGAGATTTGAATACAACAAATACTTGTGGAAGACCTGCCAGCTCGAGACCGATCAACATGGTCTAATTCGTCTGGACATACGATGCAAAGTATTGTTCCAAGATCCACTTTTCCCTTCAAGCAAAAAGAAATTGCTGCAACTGACACTGAGACATTATGAAACTGGTGTAATTAATCGTCTTGACAGGGACACTGTTAATGATTTAGAAGAACTGATTATTGCGAGTGGGGAACCAGGAGACACGTTAACTGTAAATGTTGGTATGAGAAGATGGGAAAAACACATCGAAAGTTTCCCTGAAATTTCTTTACAGGATATTGCTTTAGAAACGTCAGACAGTCCAGTAATTCATCTTGACGTTTCATCAGAATGCCACGAAATTTCGCTTAAGGATATGTCAAAGCTTGAAAAGTTCTTGTTATGCGCCAATGGAAAGAAGATTTTACCAACACAAATGGATCAAGCACACAACCTTCAAGATTTATACATCTTTGATGATCCGATAGGTGATCATTTCCAGTTATCATGCAATGTTTTAAGTTTACGAAAACTTGTCTTGTACAACTGCGGATTGACGACCTTTCCTTCATCCATAACCACGATGAAAGAGCTGGAGGTACTTGGGTTGTATTTCAATGATTTCCAGGACCAATCAGTTTCAGTTCGTGAGCTTGTGAAACTGAAGCGACTTACGATTTTCAGTTGTAACTTAAATGCATTTCCGAAAGGACTCAAAGATCTGATCAGTTTAGAAGATCTGGACCTTTCCTCCAACGGCAACCTTGGCAAGCAGCCATTTTCTATTACTGGACTGAAGAATTTGAAGAAGCTGAATATGAGTTGGTGTGGTCTTGAAAAGTTCCCGGATGGACTGGAAAATTGCATTAGTTTAGAAGATCTGGACCTTTCCCTCAACGGCAACCTTGGCAAGCAGCCATTTTCTATTACTGGACTGAAGAATTTGAAGAAGCTGAATATGAGGGAGTGTGTTCTTGAAACGTTCCCGGATGGACTGGAAAATTGCATTAGTTTAGAAGATCTGGACCTTTGGGGAAACGACCTTGGGAAGCAGCCATTTTCTATTACTGGACTGAAGAATTTGAAGAAGCTGAATATGAGTTGGTGTGGTCTTGAAAAGTTTCCGGAAGGACTGGAAAATTGCATTAGTTTAGAATATCTGGACCTTCATGACAACTACCATCTTGGCAAGCAGCCATTTTCTATTACTGCACTGAAGAATTTGAAGAAGCTGTGTATGAGTGGGTGTGGTCTTAAAAAGTTCCCGAATGGTCTGGAAAATTGCATTAGTTTAGAAGATCTGTACCTTCGATCGAACAGGGACCTTGGCAAGCAACCATTTTCAATTCCTAAGCTAAAGAATTTGAAGAAGCTGAGTATGAAGTGGTGTAATCTTGAAAAGTTCCCGGATGGACTGAAAAATTGCATTAGTTTAGAAGATCTGGACCTTTCTCCAACGACAACCTTGGCAAGCAGCCATTTTCAATTCCTAAGCTAAAGAATTTGAAGAAGCTACATATGAGTTTGTGTGGTCTTGAAAAGTTCCCGGATGGACTGGAAAATTGCATTAGTTTAGAAGATCTGGACCTTTCCTCCAACAGCAACCTTGGCAAGCAGCCATTTTCAATTCGTAAACTAAAGAATTTGAAGAAGCTATATATGAGTAACTGTGGTCTTGAAAAGTTCCCGGATGGACTGGAAAATTGCATTAGTTTAGAAGATCTCGACCTTTCCCACAATAATTTTGGTGACAAAGGATTTTCTATCCAAACTACATCACAACTGAGAACAATAAAGTTAAACAACTGTGAAATGGATCATGTACCAAATGGTATATTTGAACTTCCTAGACTTTCCAACTGTGATATGAGTTCAAACAAACTAAAAGAATTGCCTGAACATTTTACCACCTTAATCGCCAACAATGTGAAATTTAACCTTAAAGACAATGTGCTAGGTAAGCCACCACAAGTTATCTGCGACAACCCAAATGCGATACTGAAATATTTCAAAGACATTGCCAAGTTTGGTACAGTTCACTCTAAACGGCTTAGAGTGCAGGTGATTGGAAATTCTGGTGCTGGAAAGACGAGTTTGATTAACAGTTTATTGATGGGACAGTCAAAGTTGACTAAACCAGTGGAGAGGACTGAAGGTGTTGAGATTAGAAAGTGGTTTCCCGATCCTACGAATGAAGATCTTGAACTAGAAATCTGGGACTTCGGTGGTCACATGGAGTACCAAAGTGTAAGCCATTACTTCGTTGAAGAACATTCCTTGTTTCTTTTGGTTGTGGATTTGTCAGCATATGAAATGACTGATAAATCGTATCATGAAAATGCTGGCAAGTGGATTGATGAGTTAAAGAGCATTGTACTGCGGCCAGTAATAATGGCGGCTGCTACAAAATCTGACCTAGTTAAAGAAAGCAGTGTGAAAGATAGATGTGAGCATATGTTGGTAGAAATTACCAGACAAGAAAGAAATGATATTGCAGCAATAGAAAGGGATAAAGAGCAGATCGATGGTAAGGATCCTTACAACAGCAGTCGAATTAAGAAACTTGAGTTAGCGACAAGAAAGAGGCCGGTACTCCCCAACAGCCTTGTGTCTGCATCAGATCAGGAAACTTGTCCCTCTAACACGGAAACAGTAATTGCCATTACCTCTGCGGTAGAAATACATGAAGAATCCATGTTCAAAAATGTAAGTGACACGGTCTTGTTTTCTTATCTACCTATTTAAGCAAATGTTATTGTTCAAAATTACTCTCACCGTATAAAGTATGTTATGAAACAGATCTTAAGGTGCGTTTTCCTTGCACACCATGGTGAGTTTTCAACATGCCTTGGTGTGGTTTTCTACATACATTGGCAACCCTTTTTCAGACCAACTAAGGTGTTTAAGTTAAAGCACCTTGAGGTGTGAAATTTAACATACATTCAATATTGCTATTCTACACACCTTAAGCTACATGTAAATAAATAAATCATAAGATAAGATGTTCATTGCAACTTAAGGTGTGTTATATAGCACAGCTTACTGTAAGATGTTTTGTTTAACTAATAGTTATCTACTTCATGGAATATGTGTGGTGATTGATGTGTTAGTTGGTGCGTTAATTTTAGGTTTTGTTTTGATTTGATAGCAGCAGCTATATTGGTTTCACAGGCCACATGACGCTCATTAATGATAGTTTGCTTAATCTGGTTTACAACTGGGTCATGTAACTCTGGGAGGGTTGGAGCATTTGCCATTACCAGGAGTTGATGACAATGGCTGGTGAAAAAAAATTCGAAGAAGCACTTTCAAATGATGTTGATCATTGAACTCAAAATCATCAGTCTAAAACCAAAGTAAAACACAAAATATCAACTTAAATTTTTAGGAAATTCCCAGAAAAAGACCACTACTGACATAAAGGTCTGCGAAAAAGACATTACCACCTTGTTAATTTTGTCTTGGGCCATGAGTCAACTTGTTTTTCACATTTGTACAAATCATGGATCACATTTGCTTGCATGGTTACGGCAGGATTATTTTCAATCTTAAAACCATTAGAATAAGTATGAGTATGGAAAAAAATTTGGACATGAAACAGAACATGCATGCTTTCCCTTTTACTCATAATTCCAGTTCAACAAGTCCTGTAGCTTGGCAAACCAACTGGCAAAGGTGTGTTGTTTGAAAAGTGTGTTATTGTTTGAAGGTAGTGTTAATGTAACAGGTGTGTCATGTGCAAAAGTGCATTTTACTTCAAATGTGTGTTAAATTAACAATCGTTGTTTTGAATAAAAGGTGTACCCACAAGGTGTGCCATTTAAAGGTGTTTTTTGAAATATACCAAGGTGTGTTTCTTAACTTTTCATGTTGTCTTTTGTAACATGCCAAGGTGTGTTGTTTTTCACAGTACTGCTGAGAGTTGCTGCTGGCCCCAGGGGGGAGAGGTAGAGAAGTTCGTAATGCCCCCAGTTGAAAATTATTTTGACTAAGCTCACTAACTATTAGGCAGAATGAAGCTATGTATTCTTTAATTTTAAGGATTTTTTTACAAGACATTTAATTTGGCCAATGAATTAATTGTAATGCACTAATACCTCACCGTATGGACTTAAGAAATGGACAAAATAGTAAAACAATGCAAAATTTAAATTAAAAAATACAGGTAATACAAAACTCAAAATTTTACAGCAGGTTTTTCAAACATTCTGTCACATCTAGTTAATTCAATATTCCATGAATGATAAGTTTATACTGTCTGTTCTCTAAGGTACTACTTCAAGGTTGAACCACGCACATTAATGGCATGTTATCTTTTTGTGTGTGGAACATGGAAGTTGACAAACTGGATTGTGAAAATGATCATATTGTCATATCTTATTTTACTAAGAACAACTGAAGGCACATCAGCACATGAACAACCGTAGTCCTTTATTTCAGTGATACAAAATCTGAATTCGATATTGTACTTTGCAGCCAGTGAAGCCTGCTTATTTCTTCTCGGCCTGGGGTCAATTTGACCACACTTACCCCCCCCCCCCCTTAGCAGTACTGGGGTTTTTAAACACTAAGGTGTATTTTATTGGCTCGAGGGTGTGCTAATAAAATGCCCCCCAAAAGTTGTGTTAAAATGACACACCTTGGTGTGTTTTCTATGATGCCTTTAGTTAGAAAGTACCTTATAGTGTAATTTTGTTGTGACAGGAGCTGCTGCGAATTGGAAGCGACAAAGATTTGTTTCCTCATCTGAATACCACCCTTCCATCATTGTGGGTCGAAATTGAAGAATCATTGCCGGCCTTGATAGAAGAAATGACAGAAAGGAAAGACCCTCGGTTCCTAACATTTAACAAGATGGAAAGCTGGTTTTGTGAACATAATCCAACTTTTAAGAGCGCTGCTGACAGGAAAGATACTCTGAACTCTGTAATCCTTTATCTCGTAAAGATTGGAAAGGTTTTACGATTTGAACGCGTAGAACAGCTTCAAGATTTTGTGTTTCCAGATCCTCAGTGGCTTATCATGTTAATCAAGAATGTCGTTCACCACGATTTACGTACTCACCTTCAGTACAAAAAAGATTTCAAAATTTGCAATATGGATGCCGGAAAGTTTGAAAAAGAAAAAAAAGAATTGATCAAGCGTGGATTGCTTTCAGAATCCCTTTTACGTTGCATTTGGTTTGATGCTGTTCCTAAAGAAACTGAGTTTAAGAAGCTTGCTCCTTTACTTTATCATTTTGACGTGGGCTATCAAATGACGAAGAAAGAAGCAGAGTTTAAAGGAAAAGAAATAAGCAAGAACTACACGTTAATCCCAGCACTAATGCCTGAAGCTCGTCCCGATGCTATTGACACTAAATGGCCAAGAACTGCGTCCAAAGACAAGTATGAAGCAAAAAGTGAGTACAGATTTTGCAGTAGGGTTCCCGTTGGTTTATATGAACGGCAAATGGTCCGTTGCCATCGAGGCTCGGACTACACGTATCATTGGAAGGAAGGATTCTTTGGAGTCTACGATTTGGATAAACAAAACGAGGTGACATTCTGTGTAACGAAGTGTAATGACCCACCGGACAAGATTGAACTTACTGCCAGGGTTGCCGAGAGTGGCCAAATAAAGAGCCTGTGGAAAGCTGTCTTACGTTTTCACCAGATCTTTGTTAACATGGTGAGGGAATTGTGGCCTGAACTTCGATACGCAATTTACAATAAATGTCACCAATGCGACGAGTGCCATCACGAAATGGACTTCGAGAGGCTTTTGGAAGCACCAAACAGCTACGACGGAACAGTCTGCGATAAAACTGCTCAAGGTGTCCCAGTTATAGTGGAATTGGTCTATCCTCCTGCAGGTATCTTTTATTGTTATCTTTTTGTAATGTTTTCGTAATTTTTTTGGTGAAACAAGACGGAAATTCTCTCCCCCCTGCCACGGAAAATTGTTTCATGAGAATTTATCTTTTACAGCCTTTATTGAGAACACCTGTAGGTTCCAAAGTAAAACGAGAGTAGTTGACTATATTCAAATTGTAAAGTTTCAAGGAGATTTCGTTACTTGTCATACTTGAGGATCACATTCGTAATCTTTTCTCACAATGTAAAACACACGTTTATTAAGACAAAATTAAAATTTTCTGAAAAGTCGTACTTACATTCTCCTTTTTCATCTTATACAGAGGTAGTGGAAGCATTTAAGAAAGAAACGAGTACGACTAAAAGCTCAGGTAAACGTAGTTTTTTTTTTTTTTTTATTACACATGTTAGATTTTAATAAACTTTGTAACTGTAGAACATGTGCCCGTAAAAAGACGGAAAACTATGAAGGAACGAACCAAATTTTTTTTAACTGTTCCCGTTCCGTACCCGACTTCTTAACTTTACTGTGGCTAAAGCCAATCATTCTATTTCGGGAATGAAACACTAAGCGATAGGCGAGTGTTTTAGATCCGATAATGCAGCTTCTACGAGTTATTCAAATGATTTCTATCACAAACCTCTTTATAAATTTGTTTCATAATATGCACCCGAATTAAAATTTAATTATTTGCTGACATGCACCTATGGATAAGCGGCAGTGTTATAAAGTAAACTTCGTGCAAGCAAGGTCAATAGTTAGATCTTTTTAGCAATGCTTTGGCAGTGATGTAGACGTCGATGTATTTTGTTTTTATTGAACTCAAATAGTATCCAAACGGTTTTAGCTGACAAAGCTTTTATTTGCGATTAAGCTTTTATATTAGATACATGAGAGCTTGGAAATATCTTAAGATGATAGATGAACGATCGTCAAGGTCTATACTCAGAAATTGCCTGGAGCTCAGAAATCGTTTTTCTGAGTATAGAGCTTGACGATCGTTCATCTATCATCTTAAGATTTAGCTTGTGCGGTTTAATGTTTGAAAAACATGAGAGCTTGGATTTATTAAGATAAATGAACGATCTTCAAGCTCGATACTCAGAAAATAATTTCTGAGCCCCAGACGGGGACCGAACCCGCAACCTTCTGATGACCGGTGAGACGCTCTAACCATTGAGCTACCAAGACTCAGATGGTGAGCTAGGTGCAAGTTTTATATATATATGTGCGACCTAAGCGGAGGCCACTCTATATTAGTAATGACTGATGCAGTTTAATGTTTGAGAAACATCCCCGTCTGGGGCTCAGAAATGATTTTCTGAGTATCGAGCTTGAAGATCCTTCATCTACCTTGATTTAGCTTTTCATATAATGTTTTCCGTAAAAGTATGCATATAAAAAAGGCCTGTTACTTAAAAATAAACAAGACATTGACAATAAAGGCATACAAGCCTCGAAATTCTTTCAGTAATATTCTTTTTTGTCGTATTTTGCAGAGGTCGTTAAAGAATTTAAGAAAGAAATATCTGAAAGTGCAAGAGCAGGTAAACATTTGCCATATCACTACGTACATATGTGGCGTTTATTTTCTGGTTATGTAAGTGTACATTACTACGGTTGGTGGTTGCTATTATTTGCGCCGGTTTAGAATTTTATGTGAAAACACCCGGGGAAGGGAAAGGTTGTGCCGAAAATCATTGCTTTGAAAGGATACTTTTTAGGACGTTTGTTGAAAAGCCTTACTTAACGAACGTCCACATGTACCCGTTTTCAAGTTTATGCGTTTTCATTTAACTAAAAACTCGTCATAATTGTGTCTACACGAGCATTTTTGTATCGTATTCGCCAATCCACACGGCAACACTGAAAACGATAGGAGTGTTAACTAAATCATGTCTGACTAATCAAAATCACTGATCTCGATATTGGTCTTCATGTTAGAGAACTGGGTCCAACACCGTTTTCAAAAGTTGCCGTTTTCAAAAGTCTCCACTTTTAGAGGGGTTTTCGAAAGTCTACGTTTTCGGTGGAAACGACTCCTCCCGCTAATCGGTTACGTGTGGACAGAAGGCTAAAACGGATTAAAAAGTACGCCTTTTCCGAAGAAAATGCTTACGTGTTGACGGGGACTTACATTCTCATTTAGCCAGGTCACCGTAATAAAGTCCTGCCCTCTTAAAGATTACTACCTCGCTTTAACTCAGCAAACCATTTTCTTGCATGTCAGAAAATTTCAAAATGTCTTGAATGTAAACGATCTGCGACTATATCCCACTTCTGATGTTCACACTTCAGCAGCTTGTCTTTCATTAAATAAATACAGCATGTTAAGTAAACTGGTGTGATATAGTACTTTTTTGAAAAGGCTATTGAAAAACCTGTAGCGTTGTCGGTACCCCAGCATTTTTGTTACGGCTTCTAAAGCGTAAGAATATTTTTTCATTTGCTTTTCCCGTGATAAACTATTAGTAAAAATACTTCTGAAATTTTGAATGTTTGAATTAAATGTCATTGAGTTGAGCGCAAAAACGCCTTGACTTCTCCGCAAATTTAGACTTAGTTTCAGGAGTAGTTCTAGGAGTTGTTTTTCTTTGAAGAATTCAATTAAAAACAAAATAAATGAATGTACATGAATGCTATGTAAGCATTCATGCGTTCTTGAAGCAAAACGAGATCAAAAGAAAATCTCACAAAAACAAAAATTGCTCTAAGATAACGAACAGAATGAACCAAATACTGTATTTTGTCATTTTAATATTCTATATTGTTTCCAAGATGTCTAAATGTCCATTAACTCTTTCCTTGCGGGAGCTCATCCCTTGACGAGTAAAGTCGTGTAGCGTAACTAAGAGTGAAATAATACAAGTTATATCTTGCCGCAAAAGATTTATGAACGTATCTTCTTGTTGGTCAACAAGTTGTGGACTTACAATAATATGACTCTTAGGTAACTGTGGCGAATTCAACTTCCGTTCCATTTCTTTCGCCAATTTAGCTTTTCCAAACCACCTTATCATCGCAACATGTTTCATAGTGACATTAGTACATTCTGTACACTTACTTTGGTCATTTCTAACAGTTATACCCTGAGTACGAGGTGTTTAAGTGATACCAAGGTTTAAGATATATAACCTCCTTATATCACCATTGGTGCATGAGGTTTTTGAAAACTAAGTTAGCAATGTTTGTAATTGACTAATCTCCTTTGACATTTCGTTCGAGATATTTCCATTTTTTATAGGGTATAAGACCGACAGATGTTTGGATAAGGTTGTAGAGAATATCGAACGTTTCCAAACGAAATATTGATCGCGATTTTGGCGGATTAAAGGTGGGGGGATGGGGGGAATTTTGGGAACGTGCCAGCGGCTTCGCGCTTTTTGGGGCCACGCACAACTTGTGGGGGCCTCGCGCTTTTTGATAATGATAATGTTATTTTACCAGGGAAATCACATCACCGAAGTGTTTTTCAGCGAAGCCCTGATTATCAGTGGCGTGTATATAGGGAAGCAGGGGGGCGCCCTCCCTCCCGCCGGAAATTTCAGTCGGAAAATTTAGAGCTTGTCGGAAAATTTGTGGGAGGATACCTTACTATATTTCTTTCGCTGAGAAGTCAAAAAACCTTCAGGACTAGAAATGTCAAAAATTGGACATTTGTACACCATAGAAATGATGTAATATTACGGTAAATGAAAATTTGAAACTACTTTAAACATCTTTTACGTTACGTAAACCGAATGCAGAAAACCGAACGTTTTCTTTTGAAATATGGCAACTGTCTGCCTATAAATTAGCATTAGAAAATTCATTCCTCGCGGTTCGTGTTGACAAGTGCCTAACAACGTAAAGTTTCGTCCAATAAACTTCAACGTTTTAACTTTGAAATATTGCGTTAATTAACGCACAGTGCACAGTCAGTTGCAAATGCAGTAGTACAAAATAGGAAAATCGTGTAATCAAAATTGTTGGTAACATTTTGTGTTCTCAAAAGAAGCCAGACAATGCTAGTTGGTTGGCGCAGCTGTGTCCGCGTACTACAGCCAAGGCTAGACTGCTGTTACTAATTTTCAACTCTAAATGACTACTAAAAATGCGTTTGCCGTTTGTTCAGGTAAACCGATTTAGGCTAACTCCTGTCGGAAATTTTTCAAATCTCGCCCCCCCTCCAGAAATTGTTATACACGCCGCTACTGCCGATGATAATTATTATTATTAATATTAATATTGTTATTATTATTATTATTATTATTATTATTATTATTATTATTATTGTTATTATGTTTCTATTAACCAGTTCATATTCTGGCCATTATTCCCTCCCACCAAATATTACTTGGAGGTAACCGAGGTACACGTGATCCCATTGGTTCACACTGAGGCTGACGTACTTCTGCTGTACGTTCACTACTCTGGCTGTATCACTCCGCCAAGCACTTTCCTAATTATTGTTTCCCCCTCAGAAAGCACCGTCTGCTGTATTGTACTGATTATCCTAATCACACTGTCCTCATCTGCAGTAATCTTCCTCACTGTTCTGGTTGCATCTTTGACACCAACTCCCAGGCATCCAATTATTACCGGCACTACTTCAACTCTGTACCTTCTTATTTCTTTGGTTCTGAATGCCAGCTGCTGATACTTCTGTAACTTCGTTCTCGTCGCTTCCTCGATGTTATGCTCTTGAAGGGCATGACATGTCCACTAACCAGATCTTCCTCGCTTTCTCGTCCTCTAATGTCAAGTCTTGTCTGCGTGCAGAGCTGGTCTTTCTCATCCTATGCTCGAAGTCCCAACACAACTTGAACCGGTTCTCCTTTAGGACATGGCCTTTCTTCTATCTAACAGTGTACCATGCCGTATTGGCAGGGAGAAGCTCTCTCTCAACGTCCCAGCTAACAGTCAGTACCATCAAGGCATTGTTGTGCCTATCGAGATACTCGGTTCGTGCCAGAATCTCATACCCTGCAAGCAGGTGTTGAACGGTTTCATCAAACTTCTTGCACAATCTATATTTTCCGTCCCCGCCTCCTATCCCACGCAACATGTTCCACTTCCGAGTCTCCACCATCTGCTCGCGAAAATCCATGAATGTATGATTGAGGTATTCGCTAAGTATCTTATTTGCACACTTTTATTTGGAGGCAGTTTTTAAGTGTCGGAAGTCTGTTCCTTTCTTTGATATTGGTCGCATTTGTTATTGTTAGCTGTGCTAACTCCGCTGTGAAAACCTCTCTTAATGCTTTTTCTCCCTCTGTCTCTACTGCTTCATCTGCTTCTGTTCCTCTATCGGGTTCCTGCTCCACTTCCTTTTCTGACACCTCTACCACACTTACTGTCTCCTCCAATTCCCCATCCTCAACTCCTGCCTTAGTTCCCTCTTCCTCACGCTCCTCATTCCTTTTTCTCACCAAGACAAAGTTTGCAATCTGTTTCTCCTTCTTAAATCTAGCAGCATTAAAGCATCTCTCTGCTTTTGATCTTTTAATCTCTCTCCAAACTCCTTTTCCCATCTATCACCTACCCTCTTCATGAAACCAAGTCCACGTTCCCTTTCCTCCGTATCTATTTCAACCAGTCGAGCCTTCTTGGCTGTCGTCCAGTGCATACTTTCTGGTGGTGCCTCATACTCGGGCTTCTCAGATCGTCCTTCTAGCTGACCCATTACTTCCTCTTCTAATTTGAACCTCCTGGCATTATCTACTTGGTTCTGGGCTGAGACAGTCTTCTTTTTCCGCTCTTCATTTGACCATCTCTTTAACATACTTCATGAATCCGCTTCCTTTCTCTCTTTCCTCATATTCTATCTTAAAGAGTAGTACTTTCTTCTCCAAAGTTCACTCCAGCCTCTGCCCTCTCCCTCAGTTGTTTATGTGTGCTCTAGTAATATTCTCAGCTTGCACTGCATTTGTTCGGTCTAGAACGTCTGCTTCTAAAGTTATGGGTCGACTCATAATTTTGTTATTGTTATTATTATTATTATTATTATCCAATATCGCATCACACTCTCCAAAGGAAGTGGCGAGGGGTCTTGGCCTCCAAAGGCAGCCCGTCAACAAGACCGTAGCCGACAGAGGAGACAACGTACCTTCTAGGATACTGATGGGGATATTTCAAATCTTACCATTAAGGATTTCAACACCCATGCGCTCAGTCTAAGGCTCGACAGGACAAGAACATACTGACGACTAGTTCCAAGAAGTATTCCCCGAATAATCTGGTCCATTGGCATTAATCTGCTTATCTGTGTTGACTGGCATGTTCCATAATATTGTGGCACTTTCATTTTCAGTCACTGTTTCTGGTATGTGATCATACCAATTATCTGCAGCTGGAAGGTGGTAGTGCTGACAGATTTTCCAATGTAGATATCCTGCTGCTCTGTCATGTCTTTGAACATACTCTGTCTTGGCAAGAACTGGACATCCTGCTACTATATGGTCAACTGTCTTCTCGAATTCTTTGCACATTGTACATTTGGGGTCAGCGTCATCCTTGATTATCCTATGATGATACGACTTTGTTGCAAGGCTTTGATCTTGCGCTGCGATAATTAATCCTTCAGTTTCCGATTTGAGACCCGAGCTCTTGAGCCACTGGTGTGTGTTTTCCTGATCAACATCTGGCTTATTCACTCTCACTGGGTATTGACCATGCATCAGTTTTTCTTCCCAAACTTGTTGCATCTTCTGTAACTTTTTCGTAGTCTCCTGTTTCACTCTTTTTGCGAACTTTGTGATTGATTCGTGATATTTCCTTGCGAGATCTGACTCTCCTAACTCATTCTTAATTTTGCTGGAATCCTTTACTACAAAGTAAAGCTTTTTGTTCTTCTCAAGTTGGTGTACCAGTTTCAAGAGCGGATCTTCTGTTTGTTCTAGATAAGTTAACTGTAGCTGAGTGAGTCCTCTTCCTCCTATCTGTCGAGGGAGATAAATTCTTCCCACATCCGCCTTAGGGTGGTTCATTTGTTCCATGGTAAGCAACTTTCTTGTTTTCCTATCCAGTTTCTTGATTTCACTCATCTGCCAATTAATGATATTGAAACTGTACGTGACTACAGGTACAGAAAGAGTGTTGATGACTTCAATTTTATTTGTTGCATTCAATTCACTTTTTGTCACCAACCTAACTCTTCTGTAGTATTCTTTTCTTATCCTCTTCTTCGTGTCCGCATGTTGTATGCCATCGCCTTCATTAATATCCAGGTATTTATAGGTTATTTCTTGTTCAAGTTCTTGAATGATTGTGTTGGTGTCTAGATGGATGCCTGAGGTTTGTGCCAATTTGCTCCTCTTGAACGTGGCTTTGGCACACTTGTCGAGGCCTAACTGCATACCAATATTATCGCTAAGTTTCTTAACTGTTGCAAGCAGCCCCTCGAATTGACCATCGTTCTTCGCTTATATTTTCAAATCATCGACATAGAACAGATGGTTAACTTTCTTCCTATATATTTCATAGCCACATCTTGTGTTGTTAAGCATATTGCTCAGAGGGGCAAGAAAAAGACAGAATAATAGTGGCGTTAAGGAATCGCCTTGAAAGATACCCCGTCTGATATTAATA
Source organism: Heliopora coerulea (assembly GCA_030142905.1). Taxonomy (NCBI): domain Eukaryota; kingdom Metazoa; phylum Cnidaria; class Anthozoa; order Scleralcyonacea; family Helioporidae; genus Heliopora; species Heliopora coerulea. The sequence continues at coordinate 30,123 of JASJOG010000493.1, forward strand.
GACCTGGTAGTAATTGTATCTTGGTTGTAATTTAATTTCTTAGTGGTCTTCCAATTGGCCATACTTTGTTCCACAAATTTGGTCACGGTTGGAGACATTTTGTATATCTCCATAACCTTGATGATCCAAGAATGAGGGACACTATCGAATGCTTTCTGGTAGTCAATCCAAGCAGTGCTGAGGTTCTTTTTCTTACTCATACAATCTTCTAGTATCATCTTATTGATGAGTAACTGATCTTTACATCCATAACTTCCTTTTTTACAGCCTTTCTGTTCAGGTGGTAATAACTTGTTTTCTTCTAGGAAGGTATATGTCCTCTCAGTGATGGTAAATGTGAGAATATTGTATAATGTTGGATGGCAGGTTATGGGTCCGTAGATCTTTGGATTGTTTGTATCTCCAGTTTTCTGGAGCAAGTATTCTGAATGATTTCATTATATTCCCTTGTTATATCTTCATGCACTTCATCCAAGTTCTTGAGCCAAAAGTTTGGCACTCTATCTATACACTCTATCTATATCTCTATCTATATCTATATATATCATTATGCTACTTTTCGTCCTCCTATATCTTCCTCCAGGAACTTCTATCTCTTCAAGCATAGGCGGTTGCTCAACATTGATCTATTTTTTCCTAGGTCCTTATAGAGCTTCTTAGTATTTTCCTTAAAGAGTTTATTCTGTCTGAATTGTTTCCCCCTTTTCTCATACTATCTGATTCTCTGTGCTTTAGTTTGAATTTGCTGTTTCAACTTTTCTCTTACTTCAGGTAGATCTTCCATCTTCTTGATGTTATATCTTCTCTTTATTTTCCTTTGTTTTCTCTGATTAACTTCTGATTTATTTTCAATTTCAGTTAGGATTGACAAGTCACTCCTCTTGCTTTGAATATCTTTCTCTAAATTTTCTTTCTATTTAGGTTTCCTTCTTTTCTCCTGAGTCTTTTTTTTTAATTTGACTCCTTTAGTTTCTTTAGTAACTAAAGCTATTGCATATATAAGCTCGTTAATTGCTGTAATTGCTCGTTAATTACAGCTTTCTTTAATGTCTGCGATCACTTTGTTACCAAGTCTGATTAGTTGCTTTACTTTTTTACTTTTGTTGATTTTAGAGAGTGGATCTCTATCTTTCATGTCTTGCTGTTTGACCTCTTCCCATTTTATTTGAATATCTTTTTTTAGCATTTCATATTCTTTATTCTCTTGATCACCCTGTATTTTGTCCGTTGGTGTATTATCTTGGTTTGCTGGCATTTCATATTCAGTTTCAGCATTTTCAAATTGCTCATTTTGTTCACTATTCTCCATATTTACGTATACACTATCTTCTACTTTCTTCCTGATGGTAATCAACTCAACATCTATCAATCTCTTATTTTTTACAATGTCTCTTTTAACGTTTGCTAGTTTGTTGGGATCCATATTCGGTCTTGCTGTGGGGTTTTCTGCTCTCCATATGGTATAACTTTGCTTAGTGTTGCTTCCTTGTGATGGTGTTAGTTGTTCCCTAAAAAAAGCCTCCATTACTTGCTTGCAGTGGCGTAGCGAGAAGAAGTTCCACTGGGGGCGAATTCCCGAAATGCCGCCCCCCGGCATATTCCGTGGCTCGTGGGCGTAGCTTCCTAATAAAATTTCGGAACATATTCGCAAAAACGAAAACAAAAAATTGCTATTTGATTGCTACAACTTACTTTTGATTAATACAGGATCTATACTGTTATATTATTGACGTCTTTTAAGAGCTATCAGGCAAAAGCTGACTGACACTCAAGTGCAGTGACATGTCTTGACATGAAAATATCTAAACTGCTTTTAAGGTAAATGAGTGAGAACGATAGGTAATTTTCTCAGTCAAAGATTTCGAACACGAAATTGTCCCGATACAGTGATATTGCTTTCGATAATTAGGGGGAATCGGCCATTACTGTCTCATACAGGCTGCCACTCTCGTAGCGCAAACGTCTATCAATCCAACTAGCACAAATTTGTGGCGTTCTGTCTCCCTCTGAGCTCAATGGTTTGCTTGTCTTTCTGGCCATCAAAAGGTTACTTGTTCGCTTCCTGCCGGACATATATATATATATATATATATATATATATATACAGCAATGATGAGTACCACGAAGGTTACAGCGTTGATATGAAAATATAGAGCGCTCAATACCGTTGCTGGTAGAGCGAATAAGTAAATACGAAAGACAAAAATTTTGCTGTCACTACTCTGAGTTTCACGCGCTCAGGCGATCATCAGGCAACTGATGATCGCCTGGATGACGCCACCGCGCCCCGAAGAGCATAAAAAGGACCACGTAGTTAAATGTAATTAGTCGTCTGATGATCGCGTAAGCGTGAAACACAGTGTAACGACAGTTGCCCAAAGCTATAACTTAATAGACTATCAAAGCTCTACACCTTTGTATTGAGCACTCTTCTCTTCAGAGACCAAACAGCTACATCTACATCTACATAGCTCCCAACGTCGAGCACTCTCAACCTCTGGACAGAGCCACAAGTTATGGTCTACCATGGAGCAACGTACATTCAGCTACTCAATGAAAAACATCCCTTTGCCACCACAGAAGCTCTACAAAACAATCCTGCTGGAAAAGATCGAACATGTGTTGAAAAGAATGAGATGGAAAGCGCAACCTCCCGAGAAACACACCACCGAGAAGAAAACATTCGGTCTTAAGTCAAAGCAGTGCCCGCCGCAAAACAAAGACATGGAAGCTTTCGAAAACGACCTCCTAAGCATGGCCCGAGGCATTCAATTCAAGAAGACCGGCAACAATTTTCAGAGGAAGTTGAACGAGGACATCAAAACCATAAGGAACTCAAAGAAAGCGTTTATCCCAGCCGACAAAACGCGAAACATATACGAAATGGACAAACCAACGTACGAGAAACTACTTCAGCAGAACATCACGAAAGCCTACAAGAAGTCAGACAACAAAGCATACAACGACATCAACCTCGAGGCCAAAAAGATCGCAACAAATCTGGGAATACAGAACAGGGCAACATCATTAGCGAAGAAAGAAGCCTTTATAACACTTAAAGACCATAAAGAAAATTTCAGGAACGATCCCAAATGCAGACTAATCAATCCCGCTAAAAGTGAACTGGGCCGCGTCAGCAAGCAAATCCTAGACCACATTAACACGGAACTAAGAACCATAACTGAAGCCCACCAGTGGCGAAATACCAGCAGCGTCATCGAATGGTTTAAAGCCCTACAAAACAAACCCGTCCTCTCCTTCACCCAGTTCGACATTGTCGACTTCTACCCATCCATCTCAGAAGATCTTCTAACAAAAGCCATGGAGTTCGCGAAACAACACACAACCCTTAACCAAGAAAGCATCAACATCATAATGCACTCCAGAAAATCGCTTTTATTTAGCAACGGAACAACGTGGATGAAAAAAGACAACGACACTACATTCGACGTCACCATGGGAAGCCACGACGGTGCCGAGGTCTGTGAGCTAGTCGGAATCTACATCTTGTCAATTCTATCCAAGAAATACGAAGACACAGAATTCGGCCTATACCGCGACGATGGCCTGGCCGCTTTCCGAAACATCAGCAGCCAAACCAGCGACCGCATCAGAAAAGAAATAATCGAGATCTTTAAGCAACTAGGACTCAAAATAACTATCCAATGCAACCTGAACGAAGTAAACTTTTTAGACATCTCTCTGAACCTTAACGAAGCGTCGTATAGACCGTACCGAAAACCAAACGACCATCCACAATACATCCACAGAAACTCCAACCACCCTCCGAGCATAACCAAACAACTCCCACAAAACATCGGGAAAAGAATCAGCGAAATATCCGCCACGAAGGAAATTTTTGACAGCGCAGCCCCGTACTACAACGAAGCACTCAAAGCCAGCGGATTCAACGAGAAGATCAAGTACGAGCCACCCAAAAATCACAACCCCAACGCCAAACCCAACAGAAAGAGACACATCATCTGGTTCAACCCACCGTACAGCGCCAACGTCGGAACTAACGTAGGAAAAAAGTTTCTTCTGCTCGTAGACAAACACTTTCCAAAAGGACACAAACTTCATAAAATCTTCAATAGAAACTCCGTGAAGGTAAGCTACAGTTGTATGCCCAACATGTCAAACATCGTCAAGTCCCATAACCGCAAGGTCCTTCACCCCGAACCAGAAAACAACGCACCAAAATGCAACTGCAGGGAGAAAGAATTGTGCCCGCTCCAAGGAAAGTGCCTGAGCGAAAGCATCATCTACAGAGCAGAAATCACCAACGACAAGACCAGCGAATCCGTAAACTACATAGGACTAACCGAGCTCACTTTCAAAGATAGACTGTACAAACACCGAAACTCCCTGAAACACCGCAGCAAGGCAAACTCCACAGAACTCTCGAAATACGTTTGGAATCTACGCGACAGTAACCTTCACAACACCAACATACGATGGTCCATCCTCGACAAAGCTCCAACCTTCCGAAATGGGTCCCAGCGATGCAACCTTTGCCTCACCGAGAAGTATCACATAATTTTCCAAAATATCCCACTCCTAAACAAAAGAAACGAACTGCTGTCGAATTGCCGTCACATCAACAAATTCCTCCTCCGCAACTATAAAGACACACCGCCGGACAATTAACAAATTCCCCTAATTCCTGAAGGATGACGCCACCAAATTCCTCTAATTCCTGAAGGATGACGCCACCGCGCCCCGAAGAGCATAAAAAGGACCACGTAGTTAAATGTAATTAGTCGTCTGATGATCGCGTAAGCGTGAAACACAGTGTAACGACAGTTGCCCAAAGCTATAACTTAATAGACTATCAAAGCTCTACACCTTTGTATTGAGCACTCTTCTCTTCAGAGACCAAACAGCTACATCTACATCTACATATATATATATATATATATACATATATACATATATATATATATATATATATATACATATACATATATATATGTATATATACATAAATGAAATTGTTGACTTGCCAAACACGAGTTTTGTATATGAAAAATTGTGCAAGTCAGTTATAGGATGAATAATGGTAATAACTTGAACATTGCCACTGAACAGTGGTTATGTTCAAGTTATTACCATTATTCATCCTATAGCTGACTTACACAATTTTATTTATATATATATATATATATATATCGTCATACAAGTTCAACGATTCAAAGAAATTTTACGGGAATACTTTTCTATAACATTACATAAGCAGTTGAAAAGGCAAACTGTTTTAATGATCCTCTTCCTCTATATTTTGCAATTCCAAAACTAAAACATCCAGATATACCTAAGAAATCCTGAAAGTGTACCCAACTCCCTACGAATGTTTTGCTTTTGAAAGTAGAAGATGATGATTTGTTGAGATGCTATTTCTACCTCGACTAGGCCATGAAGAACTAACTTAAATTGTTGGTAGGATAATAAAGAATTCTTCGTGGTGATGAGTTCATCTTCTTCCGACCAACTGTTAACGTTGGGTTTCAAGCGAGTAACTCACATGAGTGTTGCTGTAGCCCACAAACGACTTTTATTGGACCCCGATAAAGAGTGGAACGCGGATCTTTATTACAAGTGATTACCTGCGAAGCAACTATTAATTTTTCGAGGGAGTCTAGTATTATAAGAAAGTGTCAGATATCGCTTGAAATGGGTTCATTAACCATCAAAGGTTAACTTATTCTTCATAAGTGTCGGAAGTTTGATAACTTGTTCAGTTTACAATTTTTTTTCGACAGAATTTTGAATTGGAACAACTGCAATTCTTTTTCTGTTGGCAATTACATTTGATAATTGTCTTGCACTACACCTCCTAAATCATTAAGGCTGTGATTCGGTGCGGTGGTTTAAAAATCAGTTACCATTGACCTTTTGTATAACCACTGGTCCATTTAATCATATTCTTATCATTCCCACTATTACGACAGGGAACGACAAAGAAAGGTTACCAATCCGTGACCTTAATCAATTGGTATACAATGAAGTCTGTATAGAATTGAACAAGTCAATTCCCGGTAAAGATTACAAAGCATTAGCAGGACACATGGGATACACCGTTGGCCAATTAAAGACATTTCAATTGAAGGAAGATCCTTCCGATGCTCTCCTGTCCAATTGGGGAACCAAGTTTGAGAATGACGTCAACAAACTGATTGTGTTCCTGAAAAAGATGGGAAGAGATGACCTCGTTGGAAAATTGGAAGCAGAGGGTAATTTTTATCCATTTAAATCAACCTTCAGTAATGGAAAAATTAGTTCACGTATTTTCCGGCGCATCAATTGCAGTATAAAAATCACCTAGCAACTCCCTAAATTTGACTTCATCGGGCAATCGACCTCGCCACCTTAGTATGATGTTCAGCGCCCTGACGGCTGAGCTGTCCAAAAACGTTGAGGATGAAAACCTAGGACATATTTAAAATGTGTTTTATCTAATCAATTTAAAATAGAACTCCTACTTTGTATAAAAATATTTGCCGTTAGCCCACACACAAACTCTCCTTAGTCAAACAATTTTTGCAAAGCAGCTTTAACCTTCTATGATTAAAATCAAAATGGCGGCTGGATATTCAGACAAGATTGCAAAAATTCAGTTTAACTAGGTACTATTTTGTAAATTTAGATGATATTACATGTGCACGAAATATAGGTTTAGAATTGAGCGTTGCAACCTTGCCTGTGCAGTATTTGTGTACGTTAGACAGGTGTTTTTATGAGAATATGGTTCAGTTATATTAATGGCGTTCTAGAATTATGAAAAGCTTAATTCATTTTAGAAGGTCTTGTCTTTACCTTGATAGGTTTGTAGTCAGCAATTTCTGACTTTCTCGTTTGATCATTTTAGATAATGTGTTTAGATCTGCTTAGCCCTATGAAGCCTGCTGGGTTTCCCCCTTTGACGAGTAAAATCGTCCGGCGTTAGCCAGAGTAAAATTAATCAAGACGACAAGTGCCGTCTTTAAGCGTTAAAGTGTTTGAAACATTTGGTGTTATAGAGTACATCTTAGCCTGGGCCTCACCAATTATTTTCATTGCACGATGCCTTTCCTTTTGTTAGTTTCCACTAACAGTTGCTAATACATTAACGCGTTCACACTTTTGTTGCGGATCAGTCATTTGAGAGGTTTCTTGTTTTTTCAGATGCAACATCAAATAGGGTAGCCAAAAACCGTTAGTGATCCTAATAATCGTTAAATTTAACGATTGCTCAGTTAAACGAATAACGTATCTCCTCCTTCATGATTCTGCTTGTACCACCATTTCAGGAGGTTGAGTCGAAATGGGAGTCAGCTGTCTTATATTTCATCAATTGACGGACTCTGCTAAAGTCAACTAGAAAAATTGACTTGAGCGAGATTTGAACTCACATCTTCGAGTTTCCGGACCGCTGCTCTTCCAGTTAAGTTATCAAGTCATCTGGGGACATTATGCTCTTTTTATCCAATTTAAGTGCACGAGAGATTCTTGCGTCATCTTGACACTCGATATCAGTGAGGATGTGCAGTGTTTGGACTCTATTTCAGAATCATCCTCAGGGTAACATGTGAGTATGAAGTGAACAAAATAACCTTCCATATTCTTCTTCTTTGTGGGTTATGAATAACGAAGAATACCATTTAAATTATTTTTTATCAGTTGCCGTTGTCGAAAAAACATTTTAAATCTTATTACGATGACGTCACAAGGTAGACACGCTTTCCCAGAAAAACATCGAAGTGGGGAAAATTTGTAATACACGACCTGAGTGATGACAAACATAGGCAATGTGACCATTTTAGTGGTTTGCTGACCAGTCAACTTTTTATAGTTACCGTGGAAACATTTTTTGTTCCAGAATCCTTTATTCTGTAATTTTCAAGTTTTGTAAACAATCGTTGCCGGCTTTGTTTACTTAGGATATGATTTTGATACAATATCCTGAGTTCCAAGTATAAGTCTTATTGGAAAATGGAGCTAGTACTTGTTTACACATTATTAGGGTTTGAGACCTAGCATGTTGTCATGGTGCGTCAACAAATTTCAACAACTCATTAATAATTCATGAGTAAAATACAAAGGAAAATCATAACCGCGTCCCTTCTGTAATTGTAATAAAAACACGCTTACTTTCCTCAATTTTTTCCGACTTGGAAAACATTAATTTTCAAACCTTCACGAATTAGCGTATTAAAGAGTCCGTTTTCGAAGTCATTTAAAAATGGCGCAGCGCATGGTTTATCCAATCTAAAACTCTTCAGCTCATTAATTTTAAGTATTGCTTAACACGTCAATGCTTGAGAATGCTGTAATGCGGCCACGTTTTATTCATAAAGACATTAAAGTGGTGATTTACAAGACAATAATGCCAACGTATTTCTGCCGAAACCTGTCCACCTTGTGATATCACCATTCTAATATTTCAAATGCTTACATCTACATAGTGAAAACGGATAAAGAAAAAAAACTGGACAGGTTTCTTCTTTATTTTGAACCTACTTTCGAAAGAAGAATATGTAAAGTCGATCTTTTCTTTGTTTCACAAACATTTTAAATGAACAATGTTCATACCTCAATGTAATTTTAGGTGAAAAGCGAGGTATGTCTCATAGATCACATTATTAACATATAGTGGCTTCCGCTCAGGTCGCACATATGTCGAACTTGCACCTTAGCTCACCATCTAAGTCTTGGTAGCTCAATGGTTAGAGTGTCTCACAGGTCATCAGAAGATTGCGGGTTCGATCCCCGTCCAGGGCTCGGAAGTCGTTTTTCTGAGGATAGAGCTTTACGAATGTACATCTCTCATTCAACATATCTCCACGCTCCCACAATTTAAAATATATATCTCGTGGATTTTAATACTGGTTAAAGGAACCCCCTACTCGCATTGCGTATGTTTCTTTTTTGGTGTTAATTTCGCCTGACTTCCCGAGATTTAATTTACCATTGTCCATCTGGCAAATCATGTAATGGCTGTAGAGTCGGAAAGAAAGAGAGTTGACCATGCATCAATGACATAGTTCTTTTGCTTTACAGAAATGAGCCGTCGAAGCCAGGGTGAACAAGATCTAATGGAGGTTGACCATACTCTTCCGTCGACTGAAGAAGAAAGCAATGGATTTGGTGAGAGAATATATTTAAAGTAGAAATATAAAACTAAACTATTTTAATTTTAAACTGTTTAACTCACGGAACATAAAACATGAGCACTGTGGAAAGGAGACGTTTTTGACATCTAACTCATTCCTCACTGAATCGTAGAGCAAAATATTAGAGAAAAACATCTTTACCCTTAACTTACTGATTGTGAACTGATCATTTACATACAGGGTGGAAGTAAAGATTTGTTTATGTGGAAAAATTATTTTCATTTTAGAACGGAATGTTGGGATGATGAAGTGACTCCCGACCTCACCATATCTACAGACACTAAACTTATTCAATACAGGATTTTTTATATACATATGAAGAGAGGATTTTGATACGATCATAATTATATATACGAAAAATCTCACTGCCCCAGCCGGGAATCGAACCCATGGTGACCGAATCTACGTATCTGTGCTGTGACCTCTGTGACCTAAATTAATATCGCTCTATGGCCTCTTGGTTCATATTGAGCGCTCTACAGGATGAGTCATGCCGCTAGCGGATTTGCGCACGCTCACTAGTCTCTAGTTAGAGCGCTCTGGCATGGCTTAGATGTACCACAAGCGTTGGACATTTGAGTCGCCTATATAATGTAGGCTTCTCCATCCTGCTTGTCAGCGCTGCACTGATGAGGCCCAATAGGCCGAAACGATTCCGTCTGCAGTTAGTTATATACATATATATCGTTTAAAAACCTCCTGTATACAAGAGTCGTGTATCACTCCACTACTTGAGGAAGTCGCCTGAGAGGCTCCACTCTGCGTTGTGAAGATGAGATGTTTTCCGGTTAAAGAATGGAGACTGGTGGCCAATTCAGTTTATATCAAAATTTCTGATTGTCCTAGCCGTGTCTCATTAGCTCAAAGGTCAGAGCACCGATACATCGCTTCGGAGACCTTGGGTTCGATTCCCGGCTGGGGCAGTCCGATTTTTCGTATATATAATTATGACAAGTTTTTTTGTCCGCTGGGGCCTAGTGGCCCGGGTGAGGTGAATGTAGTAGTGGTCAATATTTCCAAATTTTGGCTTTATGTTTTCATCAACCATATTTTTATTCTTCTCGCAAGATCATTGCTAAATTAACTGCATTTATGTAACAGTGCACGTTCAGAAGATGTAGCTGGAAGGTTTTTGTAGTCATTTAATATCAAAATATTGGTGAACACTCTCTCCCTCTCCTCTGCTCAGTGTCTTGTCTATAATGGTTTCCATTTTCGTGAGGTTTAGTTCTAACTGGAACAAAACGAAGCCATGAAAGCGATCAATACCAAACGGAAGCAGAACTTGAAGTAAATGGAACCCCCTCCCAAAAAAAAAAAAAAAAAAAACAAACAAAAAAAAAGCAACTTAACTGAGGCGGTTTTTGCATTAGCAAATCACATTGCTTTGCTTCAAAAGTGAATGACTGGGGAAGAACAAAATCACAGCGAAATCGAAAGCGAAAGTCAAGCACGAGGCAATCGATAAAAGGTTAGAAACTCTCGCTGGATTTAATCGATTCCATTCTGCAAGTTCGTGCACAGATGAAACTCGAATTCTCAACATTCTCCATAATGACTTCTTATTGCTGAAACTGGACCACGTACAACGGAGCAGGCTGACGAGGGAGGCCGACTTTCGCCTGGCTACGTGAAACTAAATTTTTGGAATCAAATAACGTCCAAGGCGAGTTTTTAAGCTTTTCTGGATCGTCTTATGCTTGGCTGTTGGCCCAGTTAGGATTGCGATTACTTCGAGACAAACAAAAATTAATGTTCTTCCGTTGCATAAGGTTTGAGAGCAGGGCGACAGGATTCTTCAAGCAAAAACTGCCTCTGAGTCGACACTGATCATTTTGGATGTCTCCCGCGATGTCGACTTTCGCGATATACTTTTTATAGCAAACAAATCCTCTAAAATTCTAAAATGAAACCATTTTAGCCACAAAGACGACAAAAAAAATTTGCTGTTATGTTAAGATCACTTACACTCATTTTCACAACCGTATGTCCATTTGTCTGTTTTTGTACCCCGTAACATACCTATATGATTAAAAGTTACGCAAACAGCTTGTGTGGGCTTCCTGAGGGGGAACATTGCAAGGAATGTAGAAGGCTTGGGCGAAAAAGGAAAATTACGGTCATAAAGGAGCTGTCTTACAAATTCTAAATTGATTCAGACCCGATATACTCCCTCCCGTATCCTGACTCTCGACATCATCGTGTCCGAAGACGTTAACCCAATTCAGTCCAGACTGTTTTTGGTCCTCAACGGCCGCGAGGGATGAATGTGCCTACAATCATTATCTCCAAATCTGACATATGACCAGCAAACTTTCACGTATAAAGGTGGGCCTAGTGTTCGGACTTCAAGCTTAGAATTGAGTAACCCATAATTATGATAATTGATAAATTTTCAACAGTTAATGTATCACCTAACAACAGAATGTTAAGAATTTTGTTGCCATAGAAACAAAAGTCATCATTTCATAATAAGTAAGATTATAAATTGTGAAGAAAATTTGAAGGAGATTTATCATAAAATTTCTAGAAGATTTATCATAAAACAAAGTGCTTTCTTTAAAAAAAATTAGTTTTTTTTTCTGGAAAAAAGAACCAAAACAAAAATCCGATTTCCTGAATTTTCGTAAATGTACGTTTTCAGAAATGTTCTGATTTATTTTTTTAGTTGATATTTATAGTAGGTTTTATTTCATAAACTTTAGTGTGATACAACGTTTTCGGCCACTGAGAAAAATCGTATTTTATCACACCTAAAAGATACAATATTTTTCATGAAAAGATATTTGTTCAACAATCCAATGAAAAGCCGCGTATGATATTTTATTAGATAAATCAGATCCAATATTTCATAATTCGTACCTCGGTGACGGTTTGTCGATTTCAGTTTGTTTGTAGGGCGTTCATTCTCTGCGAACAAAACGACCTTTTTTGAAAGAAACACCAGACAAAAACTTACCATATGCCTGGTCCTCATTTTAGACTGTTCGTTACTGTTTATGAAATAAATAAAATATTATATGGGTGCTTGCTGGTATGGAAGTTATCTTCAAGAGTTCAATTTGATTTGCCACTAGTGGGATATCAAATCGAACACGAGAAGGTAAATTCCATATCTCCAAGCCCCCATGTATTATTTTCTATTTGCCTCATTATAAAGCTAGTAGAATTTTATTAAAAAGGTGAAATTGCGGACTTATAACTGGAAAAATTTAATCGTCATAAACTTTCAAAATCACCTCGAACATTTTCGCCCTTTTCCACCTCAGTGGCCTTACCATAAAATCTCTGCAATGGTTTCCATCTTTTGCGATTTTTAGTTTTAACTGGAAGAAAACGAAGCCATGAAAGTGATCAATCACTAACGGAAGGAGAGCCAAGCAGCAAGAAAAAAGACGAAACTGGTTAGTTGAGATTAAAAAATAAAAATAAAATGGAAACAGAGAGAGCTCGCTCAAGCTCTTTGTATGACCTTTGGTTTATAGTATGTCACGTGACTCAGAGAGGACTGGAAGTCGTGAAGCCGTGAAGCTGAATATTCCATTATCCTAATGGTTTTCATATTTCATCAAAAATTTAGCATATTCTTCTGGAGATTTTGCTCGCCTGAGAAATTCCGTTGCCCCTCGCTTGCACCCACAGACTAAGACACCTGGCGCCACAGCGTATATTGTATCTTTTTAAACGTTTTCCAAATTTAATTTCACACGAATTCAGGCCATGTGTGTTGTACCCTCACTTCCTCAGCCCCAAAACCTAAATTAAATATTAACTAGCTACCAAAAGGGATTTTATCCTGCTTTACCTTGCCAAATTTTGCCCGATTTACTAATTTTTAGCCCGAATTTTCTAATTTTTTGCAAACTTTGCGGTGGGTCACACCCCACACAAACCTTATAAATACGGCACTGACTGTTATTTCGTACAAAAAAAAACTCATATAGGTATAAATGGGGGGTTTGAAAACAATCTTATGACTGCCTTTGGTTTGAAGTATTTTCGGACACGCGTATTAAGTTTTTCTGTAACTTTTATTTCACCCATTTACATACAGTACTTACAGTATTGCTTTTATTAAGTTCCGCACTGAAGTATATGCACAACTAGCTTTTTATCGCTTAGTATAGTAGCTTGGTAACAGTAATACCGTAATAATAAATGTTCATTTGCTTGAGATTAATATCGACTTTATAAAGATATCTCCTTTTGTGAGATACCAAATAAGATGATATAGTAGGAACAAAAATATTTACCAGTAAAAATTATCTTCTTTCTCCCTTAATGTTGAGTTTGATTGTTAAACGACAATTATATTTTTTAAGAAGTACGTCCACAATTGTTAAACTGCAGGTTATGATTCTTTAGTTCATTCCTGGATTAGGAAACGTTCAGAGGACCAGAATGATCGTACTGGCGATGTGAACTGTGTATTGTAAAAATTGACACAAATATCGGCAAATATTGACCTTTTCTTTGAAGCTGAGAATTAAACATACACAGTTTTTTAGTGACAGCTTTCTGATGAGGAATTAAACACACAGTGACACCAGGCATAGTTTCACGCAAACTTTTCCTGAGTCATCAGTAGTAACTTTCGAAGCAGAGTTCGGAACTGCTTAACCTAGAGTAACGTCAAATTATATCCGATGCTCTTTGTAGTTCCGCTGGAAATTAGTTCGTCCACTGTCTCACCTATTATGCAAAGAACGTGTTTTGTGCAAAAAATAAACATTTACAAAAGACGAGAGATCTTGTATTGTGCAGCAAAAACCTCTAAATAAATATTTGTACCATTAAGACTGCTTGTACTCTGCTTTTTACAGTTGCTGCTGGAGTTAAGGATAAAGCCTCCGACACCGACAAAAAGCCATTCTTCGTTCGAGATCTTGACAGTAGCTTAAAAAGTAAGATATGTCAGTTGCTAAACGAGAAATCAGTTCTAAAGAAGGACTTTCGCGGACTTGCTGCGAAAATGAAATTCGAGGATAGTGAAATTGAACTGTTTGAGCAGTGTGACAATCCAACCGCTACTCTATTAAAAGAGTGGGGGACTGGGAGGGAGGCTACAGTGGAGAATTTGATCAAACTTTTGGAGAAGATGAAGAGGGATGACGTTGTTGACATGTTGAAAGAAGCTTAAGCACTGGTTTCAATGAAAAGAACTTAGCCAAGTTTTCACCAAGTTCAAAATGCTGAGAACCAGCCGAAAATCATGTACACCTGGTCACTTACAGCAACGAATGTCAGAATTGCAACAACAACAGTCACGCCATCCAACAAAACACAGAGAATGCAGTTTCAACGAGCAAGCTACCCAAACCAAGGAAATTTTACGAGATCTAGTTACAGCAATCGACTCGTCATAAGCCGTGGACACACGCAATGAAACATCAGAGACTAGAGCAAAATGACCGTGATTAAGCCAACCAGATCAACAAATACCAGAGAACGTAGTGACGATAATCGGGACAGATAAAGACAATGAATACCAAGAGATGCAATGACAGCAATCGAGTCATCGACACCTAATAATTACTAGAGATTGAACTGCGAGAAATCAGGCCATCCAGACCAACAAATGCAAGAGAATGTAGTGACTACAGTTGACCATTTCAGACCCAACCAAAGCAAGACAATGAATTGTGAGCAATCGCGCCATCCACACCAATAAATCTCAAGCAAAGAAGTAACAGTAATCCAGTCAGCCACACCAAAATAATTCCACG
>JASJOG010000493.1:50000-143265 GCA_030142905.1 Heliopora coerulea
ATTTATCATTATCCTTTACAGTTTCGATGGTGAAAGCTTTCTTCTTGATTAATAATTCCAGCTCCTTTCTGGCACTTCTTTCTTCTTCAAGTTGATTTTCCAGCTCTTGTATTTTTCTGTTCAATTCGCGCTCCTTAGTTTGCCATTTCTCAAGTAAACATGACATTTTGTCATCCTTTAACTTAAGTTGATGTTCCCAGTTTTCTTCTCCAGTTTGAACTAAACCTTCACTTTCTAGATGTTCACTTTCTATACCATTTGAACCAGATTTCAAATCAGTGTTTTCAATGTTAATAGGTTCGGAAACTGAATGCTGCTGCGATTTCTCTATTTTTGTTTTCTTTGTGTTCAACGATGCTCGATCGGCGGGCTTTTTCCTCTTTGGTTTTTCGACAGTAAAAGTAAACTTTGTCGGTACGGAATATCGCTTCAAACGAATTCTTTGTCCTCCCATTGGTTTTATGAAGCAATTAGCTTCAAAATGCTTACTACAGACATAAGAGTTTTTGTTTACCGGAGTGTTCTCTCGACGCAGTTTCACGAGCCATTGTGCTAGCAAATTCTTCTTTGACAGCGGGAGCAAATGCCATGATAAGTCTTTGCATTCCGCTTTGGAACTTCGATTTTGACACCCAAAAGCTATGCAATGCTTCACCATGGATAACGATACTCAAAAGTCGATAAAATATTATTTAAATGTCAAACTACCTACTAGTTTCCCTCTGTTTCCTTGTACTTTATAGCGAGCTAGACCCGATAGCCTCGTTTTGGCGTAAGCTCATCGAGAGTCCGCTGATTTCGCGTCCTCAACTTCGATAAGAGCTATTAAGACGTAATTTTAGTCAATTGTTCAGATTGGAAATCAAGAATTTAATCATACTTAATTGCGTGGAATGAATTATTTAATGATTTAGTTGGATTGTTGGTGCGACGACTCCGTCTCGCATGATCAACACTTATTACAATAAGTGGTTGTTTTATGCATATGTAGTCATAATTATGCTGACATATATATTTTACATACGGAGTTATTTGTTGCAAAGAGTTATAGTCATGTCATATAGAGTTATATAGTTATGTTACATATAGAATTATATATACATATAGAGTTGTACTCATAGTGATAGTATTATAGATATATAGTGATAGTTTTACAAACAAATTTCAGTTTCAAAACCATCCCCACAGCGTAACGTCTGTGCATCTGTATGTTCGAGCGATGGAATGATAAAAATTGATTGGTCGGTTGTTTTCGACATGAACAAAAACAAACATATCGTAACAGTCGATAGACCAGAGGGGAAAACCGTAATCGAGCTAGAAATATTCAAGCACAGCAACTACTTTTCAAAAGTGCCATAGTGAATGACACATGTGGAGAAAATTAACACAGAAATATTTAATTCACTGACGTTTCGTTGTGCAACTTTTTTAACAATTATTCGGCGAAGGCGAAATGAATATTGTTGAATGATTCCCGAGACGAAGTTGAGGAATTATCCAATAATATTTACTGAGCCATTTAATATGATTTTAGTATAATTACACAGGTGATCATTTGAAAGAAAGCAGTGAACTAGCGCTTTTTAAGTCTCCTCAGTAATATTTTCAAAGCCACCGCCATCTTATTTCTGAGTCTTTACTGTTATATTCACCTGCAGGTGATCATTGAGATATTTATGACGTATATTTTGTTACATGTATATAGTAGATATTATATTTAGGATATATTGCATTTCGTGCATGAATATTGCTTTCGTGCATTTCGTGCATGAGTGATTTGCTTTTGTGCATGAGTGAGGAAATAGTTAAACCTCAAAACGCAACGCCTTAGCCTACAAGATAACGTAACGGACATCCTGTGCTGGAACAAGCTTTCAAGCACCGTTTAACGTAAAGAAAATAGTCATAATCCTAACGTATAAAAGACAGAGCACAACTCAGCAGTGTATGTATTATTCATAAGGCGTTATCCTGAATAACATCATTACGAACCGAAGTCTTAAAAGGAATTATCAATATCAAAAACCAAACAAATCAACAGAACCGAAGAAACCAAGAAGTCAAAGTCGTAAAAGAAATCAAAAGAACCAAAATCCAAGAGCGTACAGAGTGATCAAAGTTGTGCTCAGTCTCACAGCAGTATAATACATACTTCAAGGTTAGAATATATAAAGAACGCTAATCTTTAAGTAATTCAAGTAAAGTAAAATAAATAGTTGAAAATATAGCTGGTTTTGTATTCTTTGTTGCGAGCAAATTGAACCAAAAGCAGCCACATAATTCAATAGGGACCGGCTCGTAACAATTTCTAGTCAATTACCACGCGGAATTTTTGATAATCAACTGTGTCATTATAATAAAACATCTCCAGAGTGTGATTAGGATTAATATTTTAAAGTATCTCGGCTTAAGTGCGTAGGTTATTTACAAAAAC
Organism: Heliopora coerulea; assembly: GCA_030142905.1. Classification (NCBI taxonomy): domain Eukaryota; kingdom Metazoa; phylum Cnidaria; class Anthozoa; order Scleralcyonacea; family Helioporidae; genus Heliopora; species Heliopora coerulea. The sequence goes on from JASJOG010000493.1 coordinate 52,438, forward strand.
ATATGTGACGATAAAGTAGTGACGCAGCTAGGACATGTGGGGATCCTTGGGATAGATTACTTGGTGGTCCCTGCCCTGTCCAGGTCAATAACCACGATACGGAAGACATATGGGTGGCAATTTGAAGGTATTAGGTAAACTCGCGTTTAAAATCCGATAAAGCACTTCTGGCGTTTGTTTTAAAAATTACAAAAGCCCAGGAGCGGACTGGGCTCGAAACGTTTACCCGGAAGTGTTGTGGGAGCGGCCCATCAGTATTTTGGGAAGAAGAGAGGTCCGTTTAGGGGGTCCGGAGGCATGCTCCCCCGGAATATTTTGAAATTTAGAGTCTCAGAAATACAATCTCCTGCATTCTGAGAGGTGATTTTTAAGAAATCTGAAGAATGTAAAATGTTGTGAAAACGGCCCACTGGCCCTCAGATCGACCGCCCCACCGGGCATACTCCCGGTGCTCCATAGGGCCAGTCCGCTACTGCAAAAGCGATTGCTATTCACTCTTATTCTTAAAATGACGCATGAATCTCCTGATATTATTCAGTTCAAAAAGTTATGTTAGCACTGACTACTTATTTGCGGAAAACGGAAGCCGCTCAGTGCAGTATTACAACACAAGAAATCTAATTACTGTACAGAATTTTATCGGTAATGATCAGCGGACTTCCAGTACAAATTCTCACGTGCGTTCATTCTCATTCTTTGGTAGATCTTTCACACATACTTAGATCAATTACTGAAGAGACGGCGGATCAAACTTTTGTCTTAATATGACAGTTCGATCTTGCTGTAAACTGAAAAAACTTTGAAACTTTATTCGAGCAAATTCATGCCGTCATGACATGATGTTAATGACGTCACAAAATACTAAGGGGGACCAAGGGTTTCATCCATCCTTTCCACCCCGTTGTTGGCGCCATTGACTGCACGAAAAAATAGACCATGGCGTTTTCATTGTAACTTAAATGCTATTCGTTTCCAGCAATATTTTCTTCGGCCGCCCCGAGGATCATTGCCATAACAAGCCACTTCACTTTCAGCTAGTACGGTATATTTATTTTGACCAAAAGTTAAATAAATACAACTTAAAAGACCAACGTCAATTTTAAGTCACTCGTTTTCGTTGACAAGTTTAACTTACTCGTGTGTACGACACAAATTGGCAAGTTTTCCTTGACAAGTCACCTTTTTCAGAAGCTGGTATGAGCATCTTTTTGAGCAAGGTCCCTTGTCAAGGACAACCTGGACGTGTGTACGGGGTTTTAGCGTTCAACATGGTTCGAGTATGTAATCTCCAAAATCATACACTATTAATTATTTTCATATATCATAAAAATGTTACACGTAATCGTCAGTCCAAATTTTAGCCAGTTCATTCCAGTTATGGTAAAATTCTCTCACCCTTGCCGTCAGTTGTTGTGTGTGGTCGTCGCCTAAAAAAGACAAGATCAGAACTTAAACAAACAATATGAAGTGCCTTTGTGTCTCCTTTCGATTCCTTCCGACAGGGCTATTTTATGCGTGATTAATACGTATCTGTCGACTGAGGGTAGCATATTTAAGAATGCTGGTAGCCGTGTTAACACGGGAATGTACCGATTAGCAATTAATCAGTAAAACGTGGAAAGCATGTTGGACATCATAACATGGGCATCACAAAACATTCGAAATCTGGATTTCCTGAAAATTTATATTTAGCACGTTTAATTCAAAAAGCTTTGCTGATCTTGGAATCCATGCGGCAATCATTAGCTGATCACTTGTTTCATTCTGACAATATTCTGGTTTTTTGGTGCCGGATATAATGAAGAAGATTGCCAGTTTCGGTCTTTCCTGTAGTCGCAATCCCTTTCCGAGATATTTAATACGAAGAACCTGAGCTCACAACGTATACATACATATATATATATATATATATATATATATATATATATATTTAAACACGGTTTTCAAATATGTTGATACTATGGTGATTGGTAATTTAAGATAAAGAAAGAGAAAATGAAGATAAAATATACGCACTAAAGAGGTATACACAGTTACCAAAGACTGTTGGACCGTTTAGTTCTTAAAAGAACTGTATTAAACTTAAAGAGGTAAAATACTACGTAAAGAGTAGGCCTGAAGAATTAAGAAAAAGCACGATGCATTTCGGCAGACCACTTATCAAGTGCTATACGTCAGTTGACTAAAGACACAAATCAACTGCTTATATAGACTCAAGAAAACTGATGACATCGACCCAACGGTATGCGGGAGGGTCAAAATAGGGCTAGTTGGAAAACAAATTCCTTTTGCCGGTACAGATCCGGATCATTAAGTTTTATGTAAATGGCTTACATCACTTTCAATTGAAAAGCAAAACGGCATTTGTAAAGAATTCTAAAATTATCGTCTGAGTAGGTTTCGGTGCAAGACTAGTTAGACAGAAGGTAATTGCCAGCAGCTGAATCACCACTGATGAATTGACTGGAACGGCATTGTCTTTCTGGTTGTTGACGTGATGACTGAGTTTTATTTCTAATGACGCTAGGAACATGTTTGATCCTATCACCCAGGGGCCGTTTACACTGAGATCGATCTAACTTGAATCGATCTGAGACCGATCTGAGATCGATCTCAGTTAGTTTCGTGAGGGCGTTCACACTCGTTTGGATCGATCTCAGTTCGCATTCAAGCGTTCACACTCTGATCGATTTTGACTTAGATCAATCTCAGATCAATCAAACACGCTAGTTTGAACGGCACCCCAGTTTCTGATTAGTTCTACCAACATTGCGAGATCCACATTCGCATTTAAATTCGTAAACAACATAGCTTGATGAAGAAGCAGGTAGAGACCCTTTGTGAGTGGGTTGGAGGCTAGTTTTCGTCGAAAACATTCCAACGAATCTAGCGACAAAAAATGTTTGCTCAGTGATTAACTTTATCGATTGTCCAAAAGTTTCGGAAATTTGTCTTATCCATGGAAGTTTTAAATAGACTAAACATTTGGCGGCTTTGTCATTTTCGCCTTGATTAAAAGCTCTATCAAGTATTCTTTCCGGTTAGCCATTATCTAATAATGCAGGTTGAAATGGCGCTATTCATGTTTCTATCACAGTACAGACACAAAAGCTATTTTCTATTTGTTTTATAAAATAACCAAGGTTTTCTCGAGTTTTGGTGACGTCATTCATGTCTCTGTACTCTAATACAAAATGAAAATGACGTCCACTGTGTCTCCATACTCTGAGATAAAATGAGGCTAGTCCAATCAGAGCGTGCGTAGGACGCGTGTTATTTTCTAAATATATATATTTCAAGCTCAATGAACGAGAAAATATTGATATTAGTGGGAAAAGTGTGACGAAGATATTCCATAATTATCGTGATAATAAATCAATCTTTGCTAAAGCGACCAGAGAGCTTCACGAGGTGGTTCAAAGTTGCCACTTCGTTTTTCTTGAAGGAAAACTTGAAAAACCTATTGAGTTTACAGCTGTAGATAAGTATTTTATCGAAATCAAGGATTTCTTATAAGAGTGCCTTAAAATACCAAAAGGGTAGAATTTGGTCATGCCAAAATTTTTCTTTGTTTTAACCTTGTAGCAGCTGTCTCGTTCTTTATCAGTGTAACCAAGGCAACTCGTAAAAAGTACGCCATTTTCGCCTCAAGTCAAATGTGCACATGTAAATTAGTTTGATAAGGTACTTAACCCTCCAATCACATTAGGGACTGCAGTCTTGATCCCATTACCAACTCTGAAATTATAAAACCCTAAGCAATTCTAAAGTTTAGCCTAAAGTAAATGAATGTTAAACATTTTTGGAGTGTACCTAAGCGTATTTAGTCTAACAAAACACGACCGTTAGAAGGATCGTATTTCAGATAAACCACGAAGAACTCTCACGTGGCAAGGCTTTCAAATTTGTCATGATACTCAACATCGATTAAATTGGGCAGAGATAAAAACCAAGATTCGAAAACAAAAAAATGGAAAAATAAGGTCGATTCTGCACGTCTCAATCCAGGATAAAATGTGACAATCAAGCTTTAATTGTCTGGCGAGATTAGAAACTTTCGCTGATGTAAAATAAACCTTCAAATGAATACATGATTATACATGTCAATCATATTGCTATCGCTCAATCTTAGCTGAATGATACGATTGCGAAAGGTTTTCGAATTGGAGAAGACTTATCCGAGTAACGGCGTATGTACAAGGGTTTATCAACAACATTAAGTTCAAATATCATCAGAGAGTGAAAGGAGAGCAAGCAGAGACAGCAAATAGTCCGTTAACATGTCAAGAGTTAAACGAAGCAGAAACGTTTTGGATAATCAAGGCACAGCAAAATGTCAAGGATCGACACGCCAAGGGCGAATTCAAGCAACTTAGTCCATTTGTGGATGCAAGAGACATAATCAGAGTGGGTGGCAGAATGGACAAAGCAATTGCATCCTACAACACGATACATCCAGCATTACTTCCGTACAAACACTTGATTTCACTTCTCGTTACAAGGCATATGCATCAATATGGTCATCCAGGAATAGCAGCGACTACGGCAAAGGTCAGGTCGAAATACTGGATCCTGAGAGGACACGATCTAGCAAAGAAAGTCAAGCATAGATACATAACGTGCAGGGAGATAGAGCAGAGAGCCGAGAGTCAACTGATAGCAGAACTTCCTGAAGAACGCGCATCGCCATACACACCTCCGTTTTACTACACTGCATGCGATTACTTTGGGCCCTACACTGTCAAGGTCAGTCGAAACAAGAGCACGAAGCACTACGGAGTAATCTTCACTTGCCTCAATACAAGAGCCGTCTACCTAGAGCTACCTGTGAATTGCTCAACTATGGAATTTATCCAAGTACTTCGAAGATTCTTCGCCATACGAGGCCAACCATCAATGATCCTAAGTGACAAAGGGACCCAGTTCGTCGGAACTGAGCGAGAGCTGCAAGAGATGGTGAAAGGCTGGGAAAAGGAACGACTGTGCGACTTCTGTGCCGAGAGAAATGTGCAGTGGAAATTCATGATTCCTGGAGCCCCGCACCAGAATGGGTGCGCAGAAGCACTTGTAAAGAGCTGCAAATCAGGGCTAAAGAAAGCCATTGGAGATCAAAGGTTGGCCCCATTTGAAGTCTACACAACACTGCTAGAAGTGGCCAATTTAGTTAACCAACGTCCGATCGGTCGCTTACCGAATGATCCAAACGATGGAACCTACCTATCACCCAATGATATGTTGTTGGGGCGAGCTTCAACTGTTGTACCTCAAGGTCCGTTTCGAGAAACCCGAGATCCACGACGAAGAGTTGAATTCGTTCAGAAAATCGTAGTCTCTTTTTGGCATCGATGGAAAAGAGATGTTTTCCCGTTACTTGTACCCAGGAGAAAGTGGAACACCGAGAAACGCAATGTCCGGATCGATGATGTAGTTATTGTGGAAGAAACTAACGCTGTTCGTGGGAAATGGTACCTGGGAAGAATCATTCAAGTTTATCCTGGTAGTGATGGCAGGATTAGAAATGTAAAAGTAAAATGCCCTTCTGGTGAATACAGAAGACTAATAACCAAAATTGTGGTAATTCACCCAGCTGAAGGCTATGATGATGATGATATCATCGGGGGGGGGGGGGAGGATGTTGAGTGACATGTTAACTTTGTTATTATTTGTAGTTTATTAGTTAATTAACCAAGTTTAGGGTTACGTGCTGTAAGGGGATCACGTGGATTTGAAGCACGAGGTTCAGGATACTTGTCGGTTTTGTTCAGTTCTGTTTGCTATTCTGAAGGCTAATCAGAGTTATCTGTAGAATTTAAAATTAAAGGGGATTTCAGAGGGATATTGTCACAGAAGTAAGTTCTTTTCATCAACACCGCACCCAAGTACACGAAAATCACCCTACGAGTTACTAATGAATAGGTGCGTCCGAACAAAACTTCCTGTTATCCTTCCCGACAAGCCAAACCATAAAGTCATCAACAATGATCAGCAAGCAAAAGACAAAATGAAGATATATGCAGACAAGTCCCGAAATGTCAGCACTCACGATATACCAAGCGGAGATACCGTCCTTGTGAAAAAACCGAGAAGAAACAAGCTCAGCACACCCTTCGAAGCGACGCCCTACCTTGTGGAAACAGTAAAACGATCAATGATTACGGCTAGAAGAACAACCGATAGAAGGCGAGTAACCAGAAACAGCTCCCACTATAAGAAAATCCAAAAGGCCAGACGAAACTATAATCAGTCAGAGGTTATGCCAGAAGAAGAAAATCAATGGTCATGGAATTTTGAAGAGGAGTCGAGAACAAGTATTCAGCCAGAAGTAGAAAAGAAGACGAATACAACAGGAACTGAGGAGAGCTACATAGTTGAAAACTACATGGAAGACCTTGATCAATCGCAAGTAGTTTCTGAACTACTAACAGTCTGCAGAAGTGGACGAACTCGAGGAAAACTTGTTTGGACACAAGATTACCAATTATAGGATAAGAACAAGGATAAGTAAAAATTAATTAGAAAGCATTACATAATTCTATACTATTTTGAACATTGGAAACGAGGAAAAAAAAGCTCGGAAAAAAAATATCCTAGCTATGTATATATATATACCTATTACAAATATATTTAAGTTATTTATCTTTCTTGAAAAAGGGGAGAAATGTAGTGTCTATAATATATTCACAATTGCACGTTAATGAGATGCATTAGTTTATGCTGTATATAAGTAGAAGACCGAAATAAAGTATTTAGATTCCTAGTGTATTCGAACGAGTGAAGACACTATACGGTCAAATAATAGTTGTAATGTCCCAAATTCCCCAAACCATTTAAAACTTACTTTGCTAGTAATAACCAAGTTCTTCTTGCATTCTTCGACGTTCAATAAATCAACATTACGAATACCATGCTCTTCTGGAACACTGCACTCTCTTGTAGTTTCAACTGCCGCCATCTTGTGGCTTCAGTAAGCGGAACACTGAAATACGTAAAACTGTATTTATCTAAATAGATCATGCACGCTGTATTCAGTTTAACTCATATCCCCGTTTTTAAATCAACATCCTGGAATACTATTCAAACTGACGTTTCTGGCAAAACAATACAATCTAAAATCATTGTGTAAATATTTTGTCAATCGGTTTGAAGCTTTACATCAATTATCGATCGTCCTATTAAGACAGGGGTGTCCAACCTTTTTGTGTGAGGGGCCACATTCCCATTTTTCCGCAGAAGGAGGGCTGCACAGTAAATGTGGGCAAGACAAGCCGATGAGATTGATAAGCCATGATTCTATTTAGAGTTTAGCTGAGCTGCTAAAGAAAGTATAATCATACAGTTATATAATATCTACTGTACTATACTAGTCATGTTGTATTACTGCAGTGTACACTGTACAATGGCTTGACTGGCATTTTAGTGAGACATCTGGCCATGATTGTTTTGATAAGTATTTTGAGCTGGGATTAGGCATTAGCTGGCGGGCCTGACTCTGGTCCGCGGGCCGTATGTTGGACACCCCTGTATTAAGAGTTTAAAAGATTCAATCAAATGCCTTTGGTTTGAAAGTAAGATCAACGCTTGTCGTCAAAATATTAGACGTTAAAAATTGTAATGATTATGGTAATAGAGCAAATTACAATTTAAAAAATGAAAGAAGATTAAAGGGGAAACCCAGTGATAAAGGGTTAATTAAGGTAGATGAACGATCTTCAAGCTCGATACTTAGAAAATAATTTCTGAGCCCCAGACGGGGATCGAACCCGCAACCTTGTGATGACCGGTGAGACTTTCTAACCATTGAGCTACCGAGACTGAGATGGTGAGCTGAGGTGCAAGTTCGATATATATGTGTGACCTATACACACAAAACATGCCTTCAAAAGACAGAAATGAGTTTAAGAATTTCAAATATATTTCGACAAAGTCAAACTGAGTTACACGTCGTATATTTTCACGAAAACAAATTACCAAATTGACGAGAAACTTGATGAAACAGTCCCGAAAAGTTACTTGAGGAAACTACTAAGTGCACGTTCTTTTTTACCGTCATTTTATCATCTTTACACTGTTTAGGACAGTTCTTAGGCCACACGATAATAACGAGTCCTTTGAAACACTCGAATATTTAAAACTGGTCCAGTAATATTTCGTCTGTTAACTTTTTCCATGGCTGTGAACGTTTTCGAAGACGAACCAAATAATAACTGAAAATTAAAGTGGTGTAAAGGACTGGAACTGACGTGCAAGACCGGGAAGAGGACTGAAACCAAAGCGGTTATATTGGAAGTAAACATGGCGTCACAGAATAAAGAATTAACCAGAAGTCCCACTCAGTGTCGGCACCTCTGATGTACATGTCTTCACGCATGTTGCCTCGCGCACACAGGAAGTTGAACGGCCGCCATGTTCTTGGAGGGTATAACATTAACTGAGTCATTTTTAGAAGGAAACGATATGGAGTAGTTCAGTTTGAAGGGATCTGGCTAAATTTTGGACGTCGGATGGCGATTCTACCACCGAGGCCGGTTAAAGCGAAGGCAAAATGACTGTTTTTGTTAAAAAATTTCAAAATACTACGCTAAAACTGATCACAATTAGGCAGTTTAACAATCCTTGTCTCTCAGTGATTCACCACATTAATAGTCCGTCTAGTAATCGGAAATTTATTCAAATAATTTGAACTACATTTACACTACATTTTTACAATCACACTACAATTTCTACTGATTAGTACAGTTTTTAAAAGTTACCTAACAGCCGTTGTTATATGTGTTAAATGTTTGACTTGAAACGATTAAAACTCGCTGAATGTGTGCATACACTGCGTTACATTATTAGGAGCTAAGAAATCTTTGAAGCTACAGTAAATCAGTTATAGAATACCTACCTATAAAACTATTTATGCCTTTCAGTAAAGATTGAATCATCTTTCAATATCTTAAAAGAGTTTCGGGAGAAGTAACCGACCCCAGTGAAGTTTGATAATGTACATATGGTACGTAGACTTTGGCTTACAGTTTCTACTCAGAATTTATGCGTATGTATTTGTTTGTAATGCTTGGAAAGGCCTAAACTTTAATCATTGACAGCATACAGTGCACAATTTGAGTTAAATAATTTGGTTAAATGAGGTGAAAGTCTACATGTGTAGTATGTAAATAACAAACTATAATGGCAGTTATGTATAATGGCAATATATTTTATTCTAGCATAATAGGTGTGTTCATTAAAGTACCCATCCAAAATACAATTGGGCACCAAGTGTAAACATTGCCTAAGATAATCTATTAACCTATTCAGGGGCAATGGTGCATTGGGGCTCATCACTTAGGTGAATAAAATTGTTTGCTGTTAGCCAGAATAAAACAGTAAAGTGTGCCCTTGTCCCTCAATGGGTTAAACATGCTATGGTTGATTTCCTTGTGTAGGTAAGACCATGCAAGCAATGCCAGCAACTACTTTTGACATCTTACTCTATAACAATAAAATTGATTTTAAAAATGATGGCTTTTTGTCTTACAACTTACAGTACAAAAAATAAGAAATTAAAAAAAAATAATAACAGGATTTGGTTTTTGGGAAGTGTACAACATTTTATTAAATTTACAATCTCTACCAGTAACGTCAATGTATGTTTACTTAACAGTGGGTGGCAATGATCCTTTAGAAATGCTGTTCATTATTAGAATTCAGAAAACTACTTATTCAGGTTTCCCAGTCTTTGCCATTGCATTATAATAGAAGTTAAATTTTAGAAATAATTTATGTTATAAATATAACAACCATAAAGCTCATAAAAAATCATTTTTGTCTTTATAAAGTGTACCTGAAAGGCACTTCCATGTTTTAAATGTTTCTTTCTACAGTTTGAATTCTCATCAGAAGGTAATCCTCTGTGTGCTTGCATCATACTGGGTTAATCTGAATGACCTTGTAGTTGAGATAGGAATGTAAATAAACTATAAGACACCAAAGAATAATCTGGCCAACACTACATTTCTCCAAATGAAATTCCAGCCTTTGCCTCCATATTGACTAGTACGTTGTAAGTTTTAAACAGACACACTGAAACAGGACCTTCACCATCTGTGACCGTGTCACTATATAAATGAAAAGTTATAAAAAACCAGTCCATAAAAAACTTCATATTCTGAATTTTCCTAGTATCAATATTAAACAGGGTTCGTATGGATGAAAGATCACAAAATTCCAGGAGTTTTTCAGGGTAGCAACGCTACTTTTCCAGGATCCTACCCCTAGTTTTCTTCTTTGGTAAAAAGAGCAAGAATGTAATCTTCCTTATGACAACACTACAACATTATTTTGTTGGTTTCAATATAAGAATTAAGCAATAATAAACTAACGACTCGATTCAATTTGGATTTGACAGAAAAGCAAGGACAAAAGCAAACAAATCTATTTTGTGTATGAAAAAAGGAACTTTTGTGAATGTACGAATTGGCAGGTCTGGATTATCCAGGTTCAAATTCTTTACAAAATTCCAGGAGAATTACAGGAGTACCCACAAAACAGCTGTTTTTCCAAGAGTTTTCCAGGGCCCTGGAAAGAACCGTATTAAGGGTTGAGGGCGACTGAGAGGTGCCGGTGAACAGAAGCTAAATTGTACTCGAAAAAATCGTTTATACATTACCAAACTTATAAAAAGTAATCGCTTACCTCCTCTTCAATAGATTCAGAAATATAATGAAAATCGTTCTCCTACTTTTCCAAATACAACAGTTTTAGTGAGCCAACTTTGGTTTTCGCCATATTGTTTCTAGTTGAAATGCGCTGAGTATACCCTCCAAGAACATGGCGGATGCGGACATGCGCAGTTAAAAAAATGTGACAAGTTTCCTGGCGAGCGGGACTTCTGGTTAATTCTTTATTCTGTGATGGCTTCGTCTTCGTTTCCTTTACTATCTTTCCAAGAGATTTATGAAAATAGCCACCAACTGTTTGGCATTGAAATTGTAAAAAAAGACTTGGAGAACCCAAAGGTGAGCAACTTTTCGAACTTGAGCTAGCATTCTTTTCCTGCGGGCTTTTGCTGCATTGATGTTTGTAATTCCTCTTCTCTAGTTTGTCATCTAACTTGTCGAACAATGAAATAAGAACGTTTCGCTGTGAAGTAAAGCTGGCTGACTAACAGCAGCACAGTTTAAGTCAAAATATATTATGCATACGTAAAAAGAGTAAAAAAGGGCCTTCAGTCGGTAAATGGTGAACACTTATTCAAGTTAGATATTCATTCACTTATATTATGTTCCTGGCTGCAGTGAGGTCTGCAGCAAGGTCTGCAGCGGCTGTTGCGATCTTGACCGCTACATTTTTTCACGCGGCTATTCATCCCTTTAATTTAAAAATTTATAATATATTTTTGGGTAATTGGTAACACTATATGGACGTTTGCCCAAACGGCAACGGTTCGAAACCAGTGGTAAGAAGCTATTTTAAATGCCGTTGAATTCATAGCGTAGGCTCAGATTTTCGGCGAAAAGATGCTGTCTTTTCCTTCATGTCATATATCAGTTATTCAGTCATGGCTCAGTGCTCCTCGAAATCGATTGTAGCAGTAGAAAAACTTTACCAGCAACATTTTTCATCACATTACAGTTTCTAAACATATTTGACTTAAGAGTATGAGATTTAAATGCGCATTACAATAGTCTACATTAGCAATATGAGCAATGTGTAGGAATTATTCATGGTGGTTACACTTGATTATGGTGAGCACACTATGGTGACTGAAACAGGAGGATATATCACTGTCCATATGAACAGGAATTGAATTGTTTATTAACACTTTTGTAACTGGAGGTCTCTCTTCATGAGTAAAATCATCTGGTATTAACCCTTTAAAGGTTGTGTTCAGTTTCTTTTGTTCATAGTTCTTTCGTTGTTTTTACTTTATTCATTCACTTGTTCTTTTGTTCTTGATGTCCTGTGTACAGGATGCTGCCTCCTAAAGGGTTAACTAGATTAAAATAATTCAGTACTCATTGCTAGTTACAAATGTGTTAAAGTGTGCTATGATTTCTAAATTACAACATTCTATTTTTCCATCCTCAGTTTGTAAAGAAGTTCTATCTTGAAGCTTTTTCCAGCATGTTCCATTAATCACCGGAGCAAATGACACAGGTAAACAATTAATCAAATGGTTGATTGTTATGATACATCTGAACAAAGTTTTTGTTGAATTGTAGTGGCTCAATATTATAAAGCAATGATGAACAACATGGTGCTAGGAGTTGTGATTCATGTATAGTGGTGTGGAGTATTTTGAAAATTAGGAGCTGTGGTGAAGGCATCTTTTAAGAAATCTTAATTGGAAGAAATAACATACTCATGCACACTAGGGTTGAGGGACATGTTAAGAAATGGACCTGCTTCATACATGATATGTTGACATTAGAGGCAACAGGGATGGAGCAAGTTTTTGTTGACAATGAAAACAATTACATTCCCAGTGCTGACATTTTGCATTACAGAATTTTTTAGGTTGTTTTCTTGATATTGGTGTTGCAGTTTTGTTAGGCTTTCTAGTGTGAACAGTTTACTTTATCACTGAAAAATATATATATATTTTTTTTTTCTTAGCCTTCCTTTAATCTTGTAAGTGAATTACAGTATCCAGACCTGATGGAAGAGGTTGCATCAACAATACTTTTCACATGTGTTCTGTAAGGATTCCGTTTTTTTTTTTGTTATTATTATTGGAATGAAACTTTTATTGTAGAGGCAAAAGTCAATTTTACATGCAAGCTGCATTCATTTTTGATAAATAGAGTTATGTTTTATTAATATGAAAGATTTATGACTAGATATGCTTGTATAGACTGTACAGGTACTAAGTACTCACTTCTCTTATCCAGAATTTACATCTAGAGCATGGATCCATGACTGTAACTCATTAAAAGGCTGGCCTCATCCCTTTGATGAGTAAAACCTTCTGCCATTAGCCACAGTAAAATACTAAACTGTGCCCTTGCCTCTTGATGAGTTAATGTTTATATATTTTTTATGTCATTTTGCAACTATTTTAATATATACAGTACTATATTTTGTTCAACTTTCATATTACTCATTTAATGGGGGAAAAAACCCCTGCAAGTCCACAGTTTTGATGATATGATATCAGGTTATATAATACTGTAATATTGAAAGACAGATTCATTTCTTCATTTAAAAAAAAAAACACCCATATATTAAGGATACATAATGCGATGAAAGGGTAGACCTGAACATTAGCAGTTAGTATAAAGTGTTTGGCATGCTATAAAATACAATTGTGTTTGCATGCAAGTTTTGGTTTCTCTTTTTGAGTTAATTAATCACATTAACATCGATTGAAGCTGTGGTGAAAGCACCATGCTTTAAGGAGAAGATTGGTGCAATATGTCACAATTTTTTCTGTTGCCCAGGCATCCCAGATTTGGGGAGGCATATAATACAAGAAAATTATGGAAAGAATGCAACCTGTGTTGTATTAGACATCTCACCAGACATCAGTTAAAAAATTATGATGATGTATTATCTATTTCCTTCGACTCCACATGACATTTGACTTTAACACTCATTGTGATATTGTATGCATTTTTACTGTTTTAGACAAAGATTTATGCATGCCTGTGGAATCAAAGATTTTTCCATTAGTGATGTCACAACACCAAGTATGTACTTGTAAATGTATAATCTTATATTGTGCTAATGTACTGCACCTAGCCATTGACAATAAACTGTGCAACCATCACAGGATTCTGCCTACACCAGGCAGCACTTTTTTTTGGAGCTTCTGACTCCCTCCCTTGCAGTCAGCTGTTTTAACCCCTTAACACCCAGTGTCAGGTCAGACATGCTGGACACCACAGAACATCGTAGCCAGGCTGGGCTGTTGTCATTGAATGGTTATAGTAGACCATTTGTGTGTCTTATTTCACTTATAATGATTTTTATTGTTCTGCTCATTTGTATTTTTGTTTCCAAACTTGTTTTTGTTTTCTCAGAATCAAAACGCTCTATGAAACACATCAGGTACAGTTAAAACTTCCTGCAAATTAGTTTATAGTTGTTGGCTTTAGCAGATTATTCTATTCACCATTGTGGGATGTCTACCTCTCAATGGGCTAATATGTAGCATTTTTGATATGGTTAGTTAATACCCATGTATTTTATGGGTATTACAGTGCATACACTTTACATCTGAAAGGAACTTAATCCTATTTTGAGGCTTAGCTTTAAGATGTAATTTAGCTAATTTTCACCCCTTGACCAATGCATTGTTGTGCATGTTTTTAAATTGGTAAGAATGTTAGTATAATTGACATTTTTATTTTATTTTAATATTTATTTCCATATTCTTCCCCAATTTATCATGTCCGATTTGTTTTAGTGCAATGATAAATTTTCAGAAGTTTAAAGCAAGTCAAGACCATATTCTTGAAAACGTTCTGACAGAAAAGGTTGGCCACAGTTTGTTATTAGCAGTTGCTTAGTTTCTCCCTTAGATGTAACTGGTAAGAAAAGTTGACCAATTCAACCTTTGCCATCTTCTCTGCATTTGAGGTTTCATCCTTACCATGTTGAGTGATGAACACCAACCAAGAGCTACGTAGAAAAATTGCTGAAATCAAGTATGTACAGTATTTTTTTTGGAGAAGATTTGTAGTAAGTCAAGGAATAAAGTTACATGTAATAAAATTTAGTGAAATAATATAAGTTTATGTAATTGTAATTGTTGTTGCATAATACTTTGTATTTTGCTAGGTGTAGATTTTATACTTTGTATTTTGCTAAGCATAGATTTTATGCTTTTTTACTTTAGGTTCTGCCTTTGCTTGAATGCATTTTAATTCATTAAGAAGTTGAGCTCACCTCTTTGATACGTAAAATCGTCTGGCATTAACCAGAGTAAAATATTAAAGTGTGCCCTTGACCCTTAATGGGTGAATGTATCTTTATTGCTTTATGCAAATGAAAATGAATTTATGCTAAATTTAAGAGTGTGGTAAAGTAATGTTGAAAAATAACCTTTTGGAAAGTAAATGTTTTGTAGCAAGTTGGAATATACAGTACTGGACACCTTGGGCATAAGGCACAATATCGACTTGTGCCATACTGAGGAAACCAAATAATTAGTCAGAATAGTGAACAGGAGGCAATTAAGGTAGACGTTGATGTTAGTTTGATGTTCACAGTTTTAATAACTCTGTTGTACAGGGCATCCAGAGCTGAAGATGAGGGGGAAATACAACAGGTAATAAAATAAGTTACCTTTTGATGACCGTCGCCAGAAAATTTATTATTGTCCGGTTTTACACCTGAGACGCATCTTTGTGGACGAACTTCGGCAAAAATTTTGCAGTTTGTCTGGTTATACGTCTATAGCATAAATACGGGCAATGGACACATCCGTCGAGATGAATTATCTTGTGTACTTCCTCTTTCAAGGGGAACTTCACAAGATAATTCGTCGGACGCATAATGCATATTGTTCCCGTCTTTTATGCTATAGGTGTATAACCTGACGAACTGCACAATGTTTGCCCAAGTTTGTCCTGTTGGACTATGTGTCTCCAGTATAAAAACAGCCGTTGTTGAACAACTACGTGTAGGTTCTGCTCCGTAACAAACTTGCAGTAAAGATCAGGTAATGAATTCATCGATTAGTTAATTTAGTAGCTGTGTTACCTATATTATTATTATTAAAGTTATTTTTGATGGTGAATAATTATTAAATTATTATTAGCTTAATTACATATAATTGGTGGTTTTTAACATTCCTCGGAACTTTGTACTTCTTATTGCTTAAAGACACTTCCCGAAGTTTAAAGTCTAAGGCGAACTGTTGATGATTTAAACCAACAACAAGTAAGAATTTTGCTCAACAATTGGTTTGAGATAATATTACTGTGAGGTGTTTCCAAATAATATTTACTGTATGGTTGTTATTAATATGAAGACATTAGTGAAGATTCTCGACTTTTTCATTCTCTCTGGATCGTTTCTGTCATTTCTTCTCTTTTATATGATAAATGCACCAAATGTTATACAGTATCATTGGCCTTCATTTCTTATCAACTGTCCTTGTCCCTCCTACTATTTCCATCTGTTCACTTTTTTTACTTCGTTTCTTTTCTCTAGGCTACTGAAAACGAAGAGTATAATAAACAAAAAACAGAACTGGCTAAGTTGACAGCGACTGCGGTAAAAATTTTCGTTTTGTAATTTAGTTTACCTTATTGTTACTAATTTTCGCGGGACTTAATTTTTGCGATTTTCGCAATTGCAGAAAAGTCGCGAAATCAAGGTCCGGCGAAAAAAGGTTAACGCGAAATTTAACTTCCTATAATAAAACCTTGTCAGAGCCCCAATTATTATTGCAAAGTATGCCAAGAATAAGTGAAATTAAAATCGGTGGCGCCGATCCCCAGTTCACCTGCTTGTTTTTGTGTCTCAGTGTTCGCGAAATTAAGTGACCGCGAAAATTTCGTGACAATATGGTAATTCGGCAACGGGTATTCCGTGTTAGAGAATAACCGTTTTTGTGTCCCATCAAAACAACATTTCGCTGTATTATTCCTTGCTGAAGTCAAATAAATTACCATAATTTTTATTTCCACAACCCAGCTCAGTGAAATGTCGCAGTGAAATGTTCAATCAACGAAGGCATTGCATTAAGCAACTAAATAAAAATTTCATTTGGTTATTTTATTTATTTCTTTATTGTTTACTGTTTACTCTTCACAGGCCAAGATTAAAGTTGCGATCATAAATGAAAAAGAAGAATGTGAGAAACGCAAGGCGCAGATCGTCACTTCGCCGGACAAATTCCGCGGGGTAAATAATTAATGTTTCCAGAAATGAAGATTTCTGAATTCTCGTTCAAGTCAAATATCATACTAAACATTGTTTTCTTTTCCCAATTGCAAATTTCAGTGAAAAACAAATGTTTCAGATGCGAAAGCTCCATCACAATTGCAATCAATTTTTATAAAATTTCTAATGCCGTTACTATCTAACGTTATTAACGTTATTATCTAATATCGTTAATAGGATAATAAGTAAGGGTTAATCAATGGTCACTCATGTGATAAAGGGTTTAACATCACAAGTGAAGCTTTACGGCCACGAGGGGCCGTAAAGCTTTACGAGCGAGGTTAAATTCTTTATCACATAAGTGAACATTGATTAACCACCTTATCTCATAACTCACCCACAATAAAATAGTTTGTTTTTTCCATTTTAAGGTCGAAGATACAGTCGCTGGAAATTAAGATATTCACTCATTAGCAGGCAATAAGCGTCTATCACAGTTATTTCAAAGGAGAGCAGTGTGGTAAATCGTTATCACACTCCTGAATACCAATGAGTGGACTAAAGGATTTAACGCTTTTCTGGAAACAATGGATTGTAGGTGTGTCATGAGATAATTAACGTTATTATCTCATATCTATTTAGCTTTTTTGGATCTAGTTTCTTACTATTGTTCTATCAACAGTGGTCAGGAACTAGATCCAAAAAAAAGCTGAATACTTTTTTCAGAGCTCCCTCTATTTTGCTCTGTATGCTTCTTATAAGTGTTGTGCCGCGCTTTTTGTGGAAAACTTTTTTTGTCTCAGATTACCTGAAACAAAAACGCGAAAATAAAGTGTCGTGAAATGTAAACGCGCGAGATTTTAGTTCAGTATCTTCATATTTTACGAAAATAACGTTTCCTGATAGTCATGAAATGAGATGTACACTAACACAAGAAAGGATAAGCTGTGATGCACTCGCTGAAATTATTCTTTTCAGGAAATTATTCGATTGAACAACACAATTCACTCTTGCAAGTCGTCTATAGGAGAGACCACTCAAAAAATTGAAGGATTAAATAATCACCAAGAGGAATCAAACGTGTTGGAAGAGGTATTTCTGTAGTAATTTTTTCCTACTCTTCCTCTTATGGAGACTTCTCCTAGTCCTTGTGCTAGTTCCTCTCATCTGAACGCTTACTCTGTACTTCTTTCACTCATATGAACACTGTTTTTTTTGCTTATTTCTCTTATGTGAACGCTCTTGTTTTTCTTGTTTCACTCATGTAAACACTTTTGCCTTGGTGCTTGCTTCATTTGTGTCTTGTCCTTGTTGAACCAACAGTAAAACAGTTTTAAACATACGCTAAATGTGCTCTCCTATTAAATTTTGTTCGTTAGGTTTCTGGTCAAGCTGTTAAACTGATTTCGTCAATTGAAGAGGGGATAGAAAAGCTGAGGTAAGCAAGATAAACAGTTATATATTAGACAAACTACATTTATATTTATACAGGCATTTAAAGTGAACGCAGCAACGTGTAACCGTTACTCCTTCATAGTAGACAGCTTTTACGAAACACCTCTTTTTAGTTCTTTATAAATCAGTTCGATCATCATTTTGCTTTCATTGATAACTACACTCTCCGCTCCCGCTCTCATTTTTATCAATGTACTGTACAATCAGGGGCCGAAATTAACCTATGAAATAGATTGCCCATTGGGCAACCATCTTTGCAAATCTAGGCGACCAAGATGAAATCTCGTCACCAAGTTTGGGTCCTACTGCTCAGCGGTAAAACGTAAAAAAATGGCGGTGAATACGAACAGTCATATTTAATAACAAATGGATTAGCTGTATAATTGTACCTTTTCTCTTGCAAATATCTTGAACTGAGATTGTGATTTTTCGCGTCTTAGTATCAGTTCTCCCAGAGGTTGGCAGCTTGAAATATGGTCGTCCAGTGGGCAACCATGTTCTGGGACTTGGTTGTCAGTGTTAAATTTTGGTCGTCTCTGACGACTGGACGACCGTAAATTTCGGACTCTGACAATAGGTATCATCTCGATCTTTATAGGGTCTGTAGTTTAATATAGCATTTAACGTTGTGCGTGAAACGGCCTCGAGATCTCCCACTGGAGTTGATGACGAATTTACTGCATAGTTTATGTTGAAATTCTTTGTCATGCTCTTGACGATTGGCCGTCTCACGACTCCTGTGAAAAGAAATTTTGTCCCCTCGCCCACCGCGCGAAGCGCGGTGCGAGGGTACTAATCTTGACGTGCGTGGAGTCCTTTTACACGCGTGGTGATTACTAGGGAGAAAAATTTTCGCTTTGTGTATGTATCTTTCTTTATATATATATATATATATATATATATATATCCACGGTGTCTTGTCACTCAAAAATGCCGTGTGCCAGCTCGGGGACTGGTATGTTGTTGAACAAACCGTACTTAGGTACCGTATTGAAGCAAATCGATTTGGTCTCGTTATTTTTTCCTTTCTATGGATCTCTCGCAAGTTGTTTACATTATTTGAACACTGAAGCCAGTAAATGATTTAAGACCGGCAAAGGAAATGGCTTTCTTGGTGCCTACGGCTGGTTTCGCCACCTCAGTAACTGGACAATTTATGACTTGACAGAGCAGTTCTCAAAGGTAGCTCGTTGGAATATGCATTTGCCAACTGTTCACTTTTACTTGGTTCTTTCTGATTTATATGAACAAGAGACGTCAGGGAACTCGCTTGCTGTCAGGATATTTGCTAAGCGACTAACTGTATTAAAACGACATTCTTCGCTGAAATTGAATAGATGTCGATTAGTACAAATCTTGGGACTTTTCACGTTCTGGTAACCACTTACCTGAGCTGCACAATCGCAGGTAAGTCTGAATCAAGTAGCTTTGAAGTACACGTTTTGCGAACGGAATTGTTTTGAGCAGCTTTCAAAAGTAGTTTCCCGACTTCATTCTTCCCCAAGGGAGACTTTTTGTACGAAATATTACCGCCTGGATTTTGCTGGTGTTTATTGGTAAAGTAGAATGAAGATTCTGGTCCGTTCATCTCTGTACGACGATTATTTTTGAACATTTTGCAGTATTTAAGCGGACAGCGTTCATGGTCAATTGTTTGAGAAGTGGGATAGAGCACTCGTCATCCAGAAGAGTTGTCCAGGCCATGACAGTCTTTGGATGGTTTCTCCGCTTTCCACACAAATATTTCATTGCCTCAATCAGGATTTTTTTCGCTATGAAATGTCACCCCATTGAAGACATTAAGATGTATTTTTGGCTCGAAACAAAAATGCAAGGTAAACAGCCACCAGGTAACTCGCTGCAAAGCTACTTGTTTTTGATCACCAAATTATCCTTCGGCAAAACAGTTGTCAGCTTCAGTCTTTCTCACTTCAAGAGTGATTTGTGCATGATGACCTTTACCGTATTCGATCGGTAATGCTTTCATCAGGATTTTAAAACTTCTCCAAAAGTTTAAAGCCTTCTGTGTGTAAATTTACTGTTGAACCCTTTGTGTTGAGGTGCCACTGAACGCTTAGTTGAAAATACGCAAGAGTTGCAGGTTTATACGCCATTTTACATTTTTATTGATGTTTTGCCTTGCAAAAAGTACGTCTTTTACTTCCCTCTTCTCGTTCTTCTTTCGACAAAACTTGCACAAGGTATGCTTGTCGTATTTTGTTTTATGTTTTGTATTTTCGGATATTTGGTCAGCGATAAAACTGCAGAATTCGTTCATGTTTTCTTTGTTTACTTCGTCGATTTCGTAATTCGTTTCGTCTTCGTCACCAAAGTCTTGTACTTCCGGATGAATACTTAGCATAAACCCTTATCATAGCAGATCTTAAAGACATTTGTAACCAACTTTGAGGTAATGTATAATTTATCAATTTTTTAAGTCAAAAAAAAATGTCAGAAAAATATTCCATCATGAGCTGTCCGTAATGCCGGTATCCGTTTAATAATCTATGAGAATGCTCCACTTTTAAGACTGCAAGTTTGTTTGGATTGTTGTTTATTTGCGGCCAAATTCTGTGTGGATTTTTTTTTATTGCATGTCCTCTTCCCGTTATAGTCAGGAGGATTTGTCTTTTTGCGAATTTTGAAAACTTATCATTATGACTTGGATTCTCCAGAGATTTTTTTGGAGGGTGGGCGAGGGGTTGTTGCGTGCACGTATTTCTAGTTAGATAAGTTTACTCGGTTAAATAGGTTTGGAGATAGAAACTAAATCACACGTTTACGTGTTTTTCCAAAACTACTCTCGAAACCATACCATTACCTGTGCAAATAACTGTTGGAAAATTAGTCGAAATAACTTATGTTACAAGAAAAACGAATTAGCAGGAAAAATGACTTTGACACATGAACTAGAAATACAAATTGAAAGTGAACTGTATACTGTTTTATTAATGTCTCTCTATAGAAGGTTTATTTTCCTTTCGTTTTTATCACTACAAGTTTTCTAACAATTTTCATTTCGTATTGATAAGCTTTTCCTTTTAACAAACGTTTCTGGCACTAAATGCTCGCACTGTTATATAAAAATTATTTTGTTTAATCTGTTGTAGCATCCTGCAGGATAAGGTGCAAACTATGCATGATTACGGGACGAATAATGAAGAAGTACTTAGAGAACTGACAGCCAAATTTCAGGTAGTTTTCATTGTCATCACTTGCGACAGCGGTTCACCCTGCAATGCCATGCTGACTGATTACAGTTCAGTTGAGCCTTAGTTGAGACTGATCAGTTTTGTCCGGGATTTTTAGCATTAAGGCTAAAGTTCAGTAGAGACCGTCTTTAAATGAATACACATGTTCACCCTAGATTCGATATTTGGTATTTTACTCTAGAATGTGAAACGTCATCTTGCATCACAAAGTGAAAAGCTCGCCCGATTGGATACAAAAAATGACAAAAAAACGTCATCGCAAATTTTTGGCATTGAACAAACGGAAAAGTGAGTGAGGCATGCACAGTTCTCTTTTAAAATGACAGACTAATATCTCTTACCTCTGAAAGTAGTGTGACCTAAGGGGGGAAACCCTGAAGGGCCTGTGCCACCTCCAAATTTCACAGGACTATCAACGTTATTGGCTGAAAAATTTTACGAAATGTTTGAATGCCTCGAATCCGTATCAGGGAACCTAAAATACGTAATTTAATTCACAAACTTACTCCCAGGACTAAAATTTTCCTTAGCAGTGCTCTGAATTCCCAGAAGGCTCCTACAGAAGTGTAGGTCGATCCAAGTTACTGGACTTTGACTGTAGAAGAGATGAAATCGAAAAGAATCGTTGGACACTCGCCCAGTTTTTTACATATTGCACTAGTCTATAATTTTACGGTTTGCTATTCTAGATGTACTGTATACAGATACATGCAATATCAGTAATTACACTTATATTATTCTGTACAATAATCGGGGGCAGACGATTCAGGAAAGGAGTACAGGAGGGGGTAAAATGCTATTCAAATATTACATTATATATGGTTTCAAGAATGGAAAGCTTCTTCACATACTGTATACTTACGAAATGTTCCAGTAAAGCTCGTGTGAGAACGGATCTTTTGCAAATATTGGGCGTTGTACCAATCCTTGGTCAGCCTTCCGAAGGAATGTCTCTTGTCACTTCAATTAAATCTCATTTCCTTCCTTAACTGTTTCACTTGATTTGTTTTATCAGAGCTGTGGATGTTTCGCGTAAGAACATGCAGAGGGCTCTTGACGAAGTTCTCGAAAGAGAAAGACAGTGCAAAGAGTTTATTAAAATGGTATGTTGATAAATACTGAATACTCGGTGACACTTGGTAATTTAAGGTTACGGTGTTTAAATAACGTTAAATAAATTAGATTGAAAAAATTCGGTAAGTCCTTTTCATATCAAGTTGGTATTGCATGATCACAAGTGAAACAAAGTAACATACCACAAGTCTTTGGCAAGAAAGACAACTGTAATCGCAGGAGCCTGTCATTTCAGAAATAAATTATCGAAATATATATATTTTGGAAATGCGGGAGCTTCGAGATATCTTGAATGATAGATGAACGTTCGTCAAGCTCTATCCTCAGAAAACGATTTCTGAGCCCCAGACGGGGATCGAACCCTCAACCTTCTAATGATGATCGGTGAGATGCTTTAACCATTGAGCTACCAAGACTAAGATGGTGAACTAAGGTGCAAGTTCGACCTAAGAGGATAGAACTTGAAGAACGTTCATCTTTCATTCAAAATAAATTATCGTCAGATGTTCAATCAATGTAAAAAAGATGTGGTTAATGTCAAGCAAGTTTCGTGTTATCTTTCGCTCGCCACTAATACTTAGGTCGTTTATTGTGTTTCGTACTTGTGGTGATCATCGTCGTCTTTGTCGTTGTTGATGTCGATGTTAATGTTGTTATTACAGCTGCTGCGGTGTCTGTTGTTGTTGTTCTTCTCCTCGTCTTTTTTCTCTCTCTCTCTCTCTCATGTTCCATCTCTTTCTCATTCTCCTTTAAGTATTCTTTTTCTTTTCCTTCATTCCCTTTTCTTTGTTTTATCATCTTATCCTCCTCCTTTGTCTCATTCTTCTATTCCTTGATGAGGGGGAAGTTATTATTTCTACTACAGTTGTGAGGTACAACGTTTTTTTTTGCAGCTGAAAGATAAAGAAAACTCTCATGATAATTCAATGAAGAGAATGAAGGATCTTTACCAGCAGTTGTTGGAGCAGGTGCTTGTCGTTGGCCTTTCTAATATATTTTTAAACATGAAAATCATGCATTTTTATACTCTTTTTACAGCTTGATATTTATCACAAATCGCTGGAGAAAGGATGGGAACAACTGTCAAATACGCTGACCGACTAAACGTACTAGTGACATTTGGAGTCAGCACCATATAATACAAATGAATAGTTTTTGTTGTGTTTTGTTGGTTTTTTTTAATTATTCTTGAAAGATTGTTCTATAAAGGATCATCCCGAATATGTCCTCCCTGAATTGTACTGATGCTTCTAGTCACTGAAGTTTTTAATAATTTAATCTTAATTGACTTGCCTTCGATCACAAATCAATGGCGGAGAAGAAGAGTTAGAAAACCGGTCCCCGCCTTAAGCTAGTTTTGGTGGATAGTGACAATTTTCCAGAGGCATGACGGAAAAGAAACCACGGCTTATGTTGAGAATGTTTCACGGAATAAAAATTATTCATTCTCTTTGTTTTTTAATGAAGAATGCTTTCGTCGTTGAAGTTGACGTCGTAGATCTTAAGATCCCTATTCTTTCAAGAATAGCGAAGATTTTGCCAGTTTTCAATTGAAATAAGATCTCCAGGACGAGAAATAACTCCAGTTCTTCTCATGCAAAGTTTTGAAACTTCTCAAGGTTAATCAATCACGGCTTTACATTGAAAAATGGCTGCTATTTTTTGCACGTCTGCACTGACACATGTAACTATGTTTTAGGCAGTCAGCAGCAGTAAATAGCAGTCTCTAGTATAATGGCACAGGTGATTGTTGAAAGTCCTGGATCGTTGAAGGCTCAGAAGCAAGATGGCGGCTACCTTTGTTAATGTTACCGAGGAGATTTGAAAATTGCTTTTCACTACTTCCTTTCAAATCAATTGTTGGTTGATCGTGTAGTCATCACTGCCACATTTATGGTATGAAAAATGGAGTGTTGTGTCGGCCATTCTGCACGACGTCGGGAAGGTTTGAAGGCCTCTGGCAAAAAATTGTTTTAATAGTGAGAGAACGGGACGATGACGTTCCGAGCGAAAACCCTTCATCTCATCGGAGTAAAATGTAATATTTACCAATTTGTGGTACTTCACAACTTGAAGTACTTCAACAAAAGAACTTCATTAGTTGCTCTTCTGGCCATTAAGGCCCTATTTAAAAGGATTCAAGTTCCTTTTGCTGTTTTGCTTAGTTCCTATGTGTTTGTGCCAGTTTTGTGTAATCTTCGTCCTCAATTTTTATGTACTTTCCAAGGAGTCAACGTCAGTGTACTTTCAGTTCGTTTTCGCATAATACGCCATCGTGAGCAATGTATATTTTGGAGGTTTTTTTGTTTGTTTGTTTGTTTTTTTTTGTTTTTTTTTCTAAATAAACCGTTAAAAACCGTACAAGCACCGACTGGTTATACTGTCGCCGAAGGGCCTTAAAGTCCTGTGATGTCAGAAGGACCAGAGCAGCTATTACTTGATGTATCATCCAGCATGACCGCCGAAATTTTGTCTTGAATCCGTAGTAACGGATTGCGAGTGACCTACCTACCAAAATTTCGGACAACTACCCTTGAACCACAGAATAATACCAGAAGTCCCACTCAGTGTCGGTACCTTTGATGTACATGTCCTCGCGCATGTTACCTCACGCACACAGGAAGTTGAACGGCCGCCATGTTCTTGGAGGGTGAAACTGAGCAAAGTTGCCACGCCTCTTGGGTTCTTACGCCAGATCTGGGGTTTTTTACATCAACCTGGGGTTCTAGGGTTTTTGTCATGAAGTCTAGGGTTTTTCCATAAGATCATAATTTTTTATGATTTTAAGAATCGGGTATAATTTCGGGGCACTTGGTGTCCAACGTGTATATTTATCATCACACTAAAAAATTACGATTTGATTATATAAAGTATACCAAATTACTGCTGGTTTTGCGTGCGGCAGACGCACGCAATGCCAATATGTCAATCAGTTTGGTCACAGAATAATACCAGAAGTCCCCCACTCGCGAGGAAACTTGTCACACTTTTTTGACTGCGCATGTCCGCATCCGCCATGTTCTTGGAGGGTATACTCAGCGCATTTCAACTAGAAACAATATGGCGAAAACCAAAGTTGGCTCACTAAAACTTCTGTATTTGGAAAAGTAGGACGATTTTCATTACATTTCTGAATCTATTGAAGAGGAGGTAAGTGATTACTTTTTTATTAGTTTGGTAATGTATAAACGATTTTTTCGAGTACTATTTAGCTTGTGTTCAGCGGCACCTCAGTCGCTCTCAGCCCTTAATACGGTTCTTTCCAGGGCCCTGGAAAACTCCTGGAAAAACAGCTGTTTTGTGGGTACTCCTGTAATTCTCCTGGAATTTTGTAAAGAATTTGAACCTGGATAATCCAGACCTGCCAATTCGTACATTCACAAAAGTTCCTTTTTTTATACACAAAATAGATTTGTTTTCTTTTGTCCTTGCTTTTCTGTCAAATCCAAATTGAATCGAGTCGTGAGTTCAATATTGCTTAATTCTTATATTGAAACCAACAAAATAATGTTGTAGTGTTGTCATAAGGAAGATTACATTCTTGCTCTTTTTGCCAAAGAAGAAAACTAGGGGTTGGATCGTGGAAAAGTAGCGTTGCTACCCTGGAAAACGCCTGGAATTTTGTGATCTTTTATCCGTACGAACCCTGTTTAATATTGTTTTTTATGGGAAGTTTTTTATGGACTGGTATTTTATAACTTTTTCTTTATATAGTAACACGGTCACAGATGGTGAAGGTCCTGTTTCAGTGTGTCTGTTTCAAACTTACAATGTACTAGTCAATATGGAGGCAAAGGCTGGAATTTCATTTGGAGAATTAGTGTTGGCCAGATTATTCTTTGGTGTCTTATAGTTTATTTACATTTCTATCTCAACTACAAGGTCATTCAGATTAACCCAATATGATGCAAGCACACAGAGGATTACCTTCTGATGAGAATTCAAACTGTGGAAAGAAACATTTAAAACATGGAAGTGCCTTTCAAGGACACTTTATAAAGACAAAAATGATTTTTTATGAGCTATATGGTTGTTATATTTATAACATAAATTATTTCTAAAATTTAAATTCTATTATAATGCAATGGCAGACTGGGAAACCTGAATAAGTAGTTTTCTGAATTCTAATAATGAACAGCATTTCTAAAGGATCATTGCCGCTCACTGTTAAATAAACATAGATTGACGTTACTGGTAGAGATTGTAAATTTAATAAAATGTTGTACACTTCCCAAAAACCAAATCCTGTTATTATTTTTTTTTTTAATTTCTTATTTTTCGTACTGTAAGTTGTAAGACAGAAAGCTTTCATTTTTAAAATTGATTTTATTGTTATAGAGTAAGATGTCAAAAGTGGTTGCTGGCAAGGCTTGCATGGTCTTACCTGCACATGGAAATTAACCATAGCATGTTTAACCCATTGAGGGACAAGGGCACACTTTACTGTTTTATTCTGGCTAACTGCAAACAATTTTATTCACCTAAGTGATGAGCCCCAATGCACCTTTGCACCTGAATGGGTTAATAGACAATCTTAGACAATGTTTACACTTGGGGCCCAATTGTATTTTGGATGGGTACTTTAATGAACACACCTATTATGCTAGAATAAAATATATAAATTACAAATGCCATTATAGTTTGTTATTTACATACTACACATGTAGACTTTCACCTCATTTAACCAAATTATTTAACTTAAATTGTGCACTGTATGCTGTCAATGATTAAAGTTTAGGCCTTTCCAAGCATTACAAACAAATACATACGCATAAATTCTGAGTAGAAACTGTAAGCCAAAGTCTACGTGCGATATGTACATTATCAAACTTCACTGGGGTCGGTTACTTCTCCCTAAACTCTTTTAAGATATTGAAAGATGACTCAATCTTTACTGAAAGGCATAAATAGTTTTATAGGTAGATGTTCTTTAACTGATTTACTGTAGTTTCAAAGATTTCTTAGCTCCTAATAATGTAACGCAGTTTATGCACACATTCGGCAAGTTTTAATCGTTTCAAGTCAAACATTTAACACATATAACAACGGCTGTTAGGTAACTTTTAAAAACTGTACTCGTCACTAGAAATTGTAGTGTGATTGTAAAAATGTAGTGTAAATGTAGTTCAAATTATTTGAATAAATTTCTGATTACTAGACGGACTATTAATGTGGTGAATCACTGAGAGACAAGGATTGTTAAACTGCCTAATTGTGATCAGTTTTAGCGTAGTATTTGGAAATTTTTTAACAAAAACAGTCAGTTTGCCATCGCTTTAACCGGCCTCAGTGGTAGAATCGCCATCCGACGTCCAAAATTTAGCCAGATCCCTTCAAACTGAACTACTCCATATCGTTTCCTTCTGAAAATGACTCAGTTATACCCTCCAAGAACATGGCGTCCGTTCAACTTCCTGTGTGCGCGAGGCAACATGCGCGAAGACATGTACATTAGAGGTGCCGACACTGAGTGAGACTTCTGGTATTATTCTGTGCCTGTGGTAAGTCATGCCTATCTCAAATAGGACCTGGCCCAAATTTGTGCGTCATTGGATTGGCCAAAGTACCCCTTGCGCATGCGTACTTTGCCAGTTTTGGCCAGGGTGCATTCCATGTATACAATACGCCTAAGTTGCGCCAAGGCAAAACTTTTGTACGCCAAGCACTTCATTAAACAATAGATTACCTTAAATATGCCGCCAAGGACCTAGTATGAATAAAATTACCTAATGTGTATACTTGTACAGTAATACCACTACTTTGAATTTTTATTGTCAAATATGAACTATTGAAATATGTATATAATCGTGAGGAAACATCGTTAACTTATTAGTTATTACTAAGGTTTAACTATAGAGAAGCTTTCTCTTAATTGCACTTAACAAATTAACGATTTTGATAAAAAGAACCATACTGGAAAAACCACTTAAACCAATCAATGTGCTACTACTGCTCATGTACTGCCACAAACATCAAAGTTTAGAAAAAAACTGTGACTTGCAATATTAACAATTTTGTCTCCCTCTGTGGCAACAAGTTCGTAAGGTAAGTACAGTCTCGCAACTATTATTCTAGTGTTTTTATTTGTTGGCTAAGAAAGGACAGCGTCCACAATCAGCGTGATTTCGGTCAACAACTTTGGACACAAAGTATTCCTTTGCCTTGCCAGAAAAGAAAGTGTTCTTCATATGGGGTCGTATTACATCAGCACCACAAAGATAAAGTGCGGCTCCTTCCTTTATTATTTCGTCACAATGCTTTAACGATGGCAAACACCAGTTGACCTTTGTTCTTCGTGCAAGGGTTTCGTTCAACTGCCCGTCGGATTGCTGTTGGTTTCGCATTGAATTGTAGAAGCTTTCTGCGATGGCTTCTGGACCTCCTATTGCCAAAACGATTACAAGGAGTGCACATGAAGGAGTCTTTGTGATATCATAAATCTCCTTGTTGGAATAAAATGACTGATATACACGTTGCTCTTGAAGTCGTACTTGCTGGACTTTGATGATGATGATGATAACTTTATTTATTCAGGCTAGCCTCGACAACATAAGCTGGTTTCCACTAAGGGCGTGAGAAAATTAAAAATAAATAAATAAATAAATATTTTATTATTTATTTAATAAAAAAAAATGTGTACAAATTACAAGAGATTCGTTTGTTGAGGTCTACGCTAATAGCTAAGGTATTTACAATGGAAGCTAGGACTTGGTAATGAAAAGATAGATTCAGAATTAAAAGTATATTTACAGAATGAAATGTTAAGTGCTGTAGGCGATACTGTGAGCAGCGATTTTAGTTTCAAACCTCGTGAAAGAAGTGCACCTTCTTATTTGCTCAGGTAAACTATTCCATAGTTTAGCTCTGTCAAACAAAAAGCTTTTTTTCATGCTGTTTGTACGCGGTTTTGGTAAAGAAAGTTTAAGCGACGTATCACGTAGGTCATAATCTGAAACATCACTTCTAAAGGTAAAGAGGGTTGAGAGGCATTTCGGACCCATGTTGTTCAATATTTTAAACATCATTTTTGACTTTGCTTTGACCGTCAGAAAAAACCATGGTGAAGTAGAAATCCAATCCAGTCGATTTTTTGGAACGAAGTTCAACCAGATCGGCACCGTCCTTGTTTAAAACCTCCTTGTCACTGACAACTTCAAACCATTCTGGGCATATGGCCTCCCATATTCCTTGCATTATAGCTTTCTTGATCAGCACCATATAATTGTGTGCCATACGAGGATCAAAGTTTACTCCTGCTGATTGAATGTGAGGCATTTTGGAAGCGACCATCAAGATGCGCTTGCACTCTTCTACACCATATTCTTCTATTTCACCATTTGGGAGGAAAAACTTCACAGAACCTTCGGTAGCTTTACCACAATGAAGCCTTACAAGACTTGCCGCATCAAATATTTCTAGTTGTGATATCACTGCGTCGTTAACAACTGAATTAACACATCGATCGAGGGCATCTGCTAGATCTCTGGCTAGTCTCTCACGATCTTCCTTGATGTCACATTCCTCTCGCATTTTACATTCGAAACGACTTTCTCCAGCATCGGTTCCATCATCCTTTACGAGAATCCAGCCTTCTAACAACGTGACAGCCTTGAATGATTCCCCTGGCTTGAGGGTAGACTTTGCTTCATGTATCCTTGGGAAAGCTTCCGATTCTCCACGTCCATTCTTCATAAGCTTCGCTTTCACTTTGGGCCACCACAGCTTTAGCTTCCAAATTGGCGTATCCAGCGGTTGTGCTCGAAGCATCAGGTCGATAACTGGATCCATGATGTCAAGAATTCCGAGAAGGTCTGCAATGAAATCGGATCCTGCAATCATATGTTGCCATTCCTCCTCTTGAGAACGCCTGGGATGTAACAAATCGAATGCTTTCCACAACGAGTCATAGCTCTTTTCTATCTTCACCCACTGTTCATACGAGGAACTTGCAAAGCGTTGGGTTGCATAAGAAACTGGTCTCCTCGCAGTTTTATCGACCATCTGTAGGAATGGAAATCCTTTTCCATTTAACAAGGTATGGTTGAAAACATTGCATCTCTTGACAAACAGTTGGAAATGGCTTCCACTTTCGGTTTTGGCATTTTGGACGTCTGTGACAGCCAAATTTAGAACATGCGCAGTATCCCAAGTGACAGGCATAGCGAGCTCTTTATCATAATTTTTGATACCAAGACTTTCTCTAAGCTGTGCTGCAAAACCGGTGGCTTGGTAAGAGCCATCGGCTGCGACGCCACAAAGACGTGAAAGAACTTCTGTGGAGAAGTATTCGGAAATTGCTTTCAGAAGCTGCTTTGCAAGGTCGTTGTACGTTGCTTCCGTAAAATCTGAGTACACTAATGGCGCGGCTACGGGAATAGGACATAGTACATCACTCTTTTCTCTGGCTACAATCACGACTGCTTGATTAGTTGTACGCGATGGTGTTGCCTTATGGACAATCGCCCAAAAATGAGGAGGAAGAAGCGTAGATGGAAGGGGCGTATTCAACCATGCATTTATTCTGTTGTCCACTGTTTTTTCCAGACAGTAAAGGATGTGGTTAAAGTTGTTGGGAGAATGTCCAATGGACCCCATATCGACAGCACAACACGCTAAAAAGGAGATTAGAGTTTCAAATTGCATTCCAGCCGCTCCAAGTTTGAGGTCGAATATAGCTGCTCGAAAGATATTTCCAGCTGTCGTTGTTATCCTTTGGTTTTCTTGTAATTTCTTATTATATTCCACCATTGCCTTCTTGTGTGTTAGTGATCCACCACCAATCAGACACATGTGGTCGATGCAAAGACTCTTTTGGTGGTACCACGTTTGGTTGTACCCTTTGATTAAAAGTCTGGCACTTTCCTTCTTTACGAAAATGCCAGAGAAAAGGGTTCCACTGCTTTCTGGGTTTAACAGGCGCTGAGCTTTTAATGGTGTAAGCTGGGCAAGAGTGGGCTTGGCTGCCAGTTGAAGTTGAAAACAAGGCGAACATCGTAGGACAGCACATTCAGTGGCTTCGTCATAAAACTATTCAAGCAACTGGGAAGATTCTGTTAGTTCCAGGATGTTTTCTGCCTTGCGCATTGCTGATACTGATTTTCGAACATCGTTGTCTTCAAATGCTAATTGCAGAAAGATTGTATGCTGCTTTCCAATGCTGTCAACTTTCAAACTCAGTTCGGCAACTGCATCCATTACTTTCTTAAAGGACGTGTCTTTTTCCAAAACGGTTGTATCCAACTTTGCAAACTCGAGTAGCGTTTTCTGATTCTTTGCTGACAGGTCTGATTTTTGGGAGAGGGAATCTTCAGACAAATCGTCATCGAGAGAGTCCCCGGGGTTCACTTTTGGCTTGTTTGGATCGGGATGTTCATTTGTTTCGTCCGGCCCCTGTAAATTTTGAAACTCATTTTCGGATAAATCGTCGTTTTCGTTAATAAGGTTGTCATAGAGGGGTAAAGACTGCGTACTCGAAAGCGATTTGGCGTGACAACTGAGGTGGAGTTTATTTCCTCTGCCATTTTTTCAGTTCATCTTTGCATACTTGTCTGCAAGTAAGGTAACCTCTGGTGCTGTCGAAGGGACAAAGCAACACGGCTTGTTGTCTGGTAAGTTGTGCCATCTCTCCTTATGACGCTTTATGCTCGATGAATCTATACGGCATACACTTATAAATCTCGCGTCTCTTTTTCCTTGTAAATGCAGCTCCATACATTGAAGGCAAACGTGCTTCTCGCTCTTTATGGTAGTGCACCCCATGGATTTATTCTTCTTTTGTGGAACTGGATGTTTTTCCTTGCTTGAACAACCTTTTGTCCAGTCTCATATAAGTTGCCGTTTCTTGGAAACCTGATCATCTTTTTTAAAGGGTTTCGCTAATATAAAAATACACGGAATGTTTATTGTACTTGCCAAAATGTTTTGTTATTTACGTCAAAATTGAAAAACATGTTCACCTTTTCGAGTTTAAGGAAAAGTTGATTATAAATATGTTTTACCTGTTTTTGCGCACTTGGAGCAAATTACTTTCTGCCCATAGCCTTCTTCTCCTACCGGCTTACCACACAATAAATGCACCAATTTGTTGCACGACTAACATCTATCCCCTCCTGTCAACTCTTTAGAACATATATGACATACATATTGATGATCATCCATTTCTAAAATTTCCAACTAAAAGAAAAGTAATGCTAAGTATACCTACTGTCAAAAAAGTTATGTGAAAAATAAACTAGTTTTGACTTTTCGGTATGTTTACGATCGGCAAACCACCAATTACTGATTTATTATCAAATCAAACAGTGAAACAGTTTATTAAGTGTGTCAGTCTACTAATAAAATAATATACTGTAATACTGCACCTCTTTCAGCCCTTTTGAAGTCCTGGCATCTTTAATATATTTCTTTAAAAGTTCCTCGATTGAAAAAAGCCGCTATGCACCGATGCGTGCAAAAAGGTCGGCGCGTGTGAATAATTTACGGGTAAAAATCGCCGGACAAAAAAGTCGGCGTTAAAAAATATGTAGCAATTTCAACTATCAGTAACTTCTAAAGCTTACAAGTTTTAATATTTCTGAACCACAGTATACTACTGTTTTAAAAATAAAACAATAAAAACCTTAATGACTTTGATGGCAATTACAATTGCCAATAACCAGGGGCCGCGGAGCGGTTTTAAAAGTGGGGGGGGCAAAATCAGATCGCCAATTGTTGTGGCTACATGAGGATAGGACAACTTCCCAATATAGCAAATTTTGTTTGTAAAAGTTTTATTGATATATCTAACCGCAACCTAAAAATGAGAATGTGAACAATGAAAATGAAATATAAAATGAAATATAAAATACTGGTTAAACGCTAAACGTCTTTGTTGTTATCAAGTTCGGAAAATTGCCCAAACTGCCGTTTCCGAATATCATTCCGTCCCACAAATTCGTTGGCGACATGTATAAGATTAAGGCGATCCGTTCTGTCTTTGTGTATATTGAGAATGGCAAGGCTGTTGAACCGCGTTTGAGTCATTGATGATCTAAGCCATGTCTTCAACCTTCTTGTCGCAGAAAATGATCTTTCTCCTGTGGCACTCGTTGCAGGATTCACGTTGAGTAATTCACAAATTACAACAACCTCGTGTATCATGCTCTTTTGTTCTGCAGATAATTTCTGTAGTTCTTTCAAGACATCGTGGAAACAAACTGCTTCTGAATCATTCAAAAGGATTTTAAATATTGGCAGTTGTGCTTTTAGAAGAAGCGTGTTAACATCATCCTTATAATTGGCTTCAACAAATTCTATTTCCGCAGATACGTCGTCTGACTTTAAACTTTTTAGCAACAAGGATTCCATCGTGCTATAGGCTAAAAAACCTGCCTGATTGAAACGTTCTACAATTGCAGTAATTAGCAGGTCTAGAGCTTCAAAGTACAATCGTCTGTTATAATCAGTCACATTTGCTGGAAAGGACCCTTCTCCTTCTCCTATTGCAAATCTTCGTGGTGCGCGTGTTTTCCGGAGTAAAACAGGTTCCACAATAGATGCGTGAAGATCGCTTTTGATTAGCACAGCGGCATAGAAATTCTCAAATGACTCATCATTCCTGAGACGCTGAAGGACTTCTATCGTTAATTTAGCCATTCTTTGCCCGCTGACAGCACATATTTTCTCTTTTTGCAGTGTTTTAGAAAGGTTGTCAGTGTGCGCAAATAGTCTTTCACCGAGGTTTAAACCAAAAAAGAAACGAAAGGTGTTCATTTGGGCTTGACAACCAATTACTCTTCCTCTTATATCAGGTTGCAGTTTTGTGTCCTCAAGACATATATTCCACTCCTCAAGAAGAGCTTGGTAATCTTCGAAAATGCGTTTAAAACATGTAGCCCTGACAGTCCATCGCGTTGGGCACAATTTTGTTATCCCTCTATCATCACTTTCAATATTTGATTTTATTTCGCCTAAGAGATTCTCGCGCTTCGGAGAATATTTGATTAATGTCACGATCTCTCTTGCTGTACCCATTGTATCAGTCAGTATCTTGCAATGTTTTGTTGTATCTTTAATGCTCAGGCTGAGGGAATGTCCATGGCAATGGGTAACATGAGCCTTAGGTTGAATATCTTGGATTTGTTTAGCAACCCCCGACTTACACCCAAGCATGTTGTTGGCCCTATCATAACACTGTCCTCTGCAATTAGACCATGACAATTGGAGACGTAAAAGAATGTCTTTCATAACTGAAACAATTGTGTCAGCGTTTATGTTGGGAATGTGATAGAAACCTAAAAAGTCCTCATGGGCTTCAAGATCGTCGTCAACCCATCGCAGGCACAAGGTTAGTTGTTCCTTATTGGATAAATCTGTGTATTCATCCGCTATTGTGCAAAACATCTTTCCCCCTATCTCCTTTACAATTCCTTTGAGGACTTGATGGCTCATGATGGTACATATTTCGTTCTGAATGTCATGACTAGTGTACTTGTTGTTCCGTTGCTCCATCCATTTTGTAAGGTCTGGATCATCTTTTGCTCGCAGTTTCAAAAGCTGACTAAAATTCGATTCATCATCCACATGCCCCTGAAAGGGCTGTCCTTGACGACCAAGGTATTGCAAACATTCAATGATTTTCATTAAACATTTTCGGTTTAAGTGCATGGACTTTTTTGCCACAATACTTGACATTTCCAACACATCCCCACTCCTTCTAGGAGCACGAAAATCACAATCCATTGCAGTCAGGTGACATTTAGAAGTTTGGTGCTCTTGAAACTTTTCTACAGCTTTTTTCCAGTTCGAAAACCCTTCTGTAATAAAGGCGCTTTCCTTATTCCTGGTGCTAAAAAGATTGTTATTTGAGTTCTTCTGAGCGCACACGAAGCAAAAGACTGAGTCTTTTCCTTCGTCATAGTGCAACCAGGGATAATCATCAAACCACTGGGAACGACACGATCTAAAATGTCTACCAAATTTCGTCTTAGGAAACTGAAAATGTTTTGGCCTAAATTGCCCAGATATTGACATTATACGATCATCAGCTTCCGTGTTACTCGGTTTCTGGGACTCAGCTAAGTCTTTCAGTACCTGAACAGGTTGGTCCACTGCTGACTGTGATGTAGACTGACTTGTTACCGTTTCTTGTGTTGTGGATTCCAGTGGCTTAGAAGCGGTGAGTGTATCCGTTGCTATTAGGCCTAGTCCCGTCTCCGGCACTAGTTGGGCGTTTACTGAATCCGTGATTGAATCTAACGAAAAAATTAGAAAAAAAAGTTGTCGACCATGCTATTGATAAGACATGTACAAATGGAACTTGTCAACTTACCGGTTGGCCGTGCGCATGTTAGCCGTTTATCACACTTTGCAAAATAGTCTGTTACTTTTGCAGGAGTCTTTCGTTTTAAAGTCTGTTTTTGTGATGTATTTTCCATGTTTCCAAATGTCGTATGTGCCTCTTTATTTGTAATTACTGCGGGGTTAAATGAACCAGAGTGCAAACAGCTGTATTTTAGTCTACGTTTCAAATATTTTCTGCTGAATGTTGTCCAGTGAAACATTAGTTTTGGCACCACGGTATTATTTTCCATCCGTCTGTCAGAAGATAGATAGAAGATAGAAGAACTTTATTTACCCACGCTAACATCGTCAGTATGAAACTGATTTCCACGATGGGCGTGCACATTAACATTATAAGCTACTATCCGTCTGTCATTGTGTTGCTTGCTTCCATTATACGGGTCAACGAAAATAAAGAAGCACAGAAGTATGATAATCATCTTGAAATCATGCATATTGAATTTCATATTGCATACTGCAAGCCACATGAATACAGTGTTCAAGGGCTCAGTTGGGTTACTATACTTCATGTAATCGCTATCAAAACACCAAAATCTGACAAAGCGGATTTTTACATTTTTACAAAGCAAAAGATAAGGTAAGGGAAAAAAAGTGGGGGAGCAATTGCCCCCCTTGCCCCCCCTGCTCCAAGGCCCCTGCTCAAGGACCAAGACAATGGTCTTGAAGTAGATGATCGATCTTCAAGCTCGATACTCAGAAAATGATATCTGAGCCCCAGACGGGGATCGAACCCGCAACCTTCTGATGACCGGTTAGACGCTCTAACCATTGAGCTACCGAGACTCAGATGGCGAGCTAAGTTGCAAATTCGATATATATATGTGCGACCTAAGCGGAAGCCACTATATATTGATAATGATTGAAGCAGTTTGATGATCTTGGTAAGAAAGCAGTTTGATGGTCTTGGTAAGAAAGGGAAACAGCAAGTTCTGTCAAGATGAGCTGCTATCTACCCTCACTGGCAATCACTCAATCTTTAGTCCCGTTTCTTATAGCCTGTTAATTGATGAATCCAACGATAGAGGTGTTGAAGCAAAAGATTTGGTTATTCTTGTCAGGTTTTTTGATCATCGTGTGATGAGGGCTGTAACTAGATTCGTAGCCCTGCCAACCGCCAATGACGGCACTGCTGCGGCAATATTTGCTAAGCTTGATGATTGCCTAAAAGAGAGTGGTCTCACTTATGCTAACCTGGTGGCCTTCAACAGTGACACTTGTAACACCATGAAGGGGCAGAGAAATGGAGTTGTGAAGTACCTAAAGGAAAAACAACCCAGTCTGGTTGATTTTGGTTGCATCTGTCATCTGGAAAACCTAGCAGTCAAGGCAGCTGTGAAGACCCTGCCTACGAACATAGATGCATTCTCAGTAGATCTTAACACCCACTTTTATCTGAGTGTGAAACGCAAAGAGGAATTCAAGTCATTTTGTGACTTCGTCAACATCAACTGCAAAGCCATTTTGAGCCATGTGGAAACGAGATTGCTGAGTCTCTTGCGTGTCATAAGCAGAGTCTTGGAACTGTGGCCTGCACTTGTGTCATATTTCCACAGTCATAATGATGCAGAGAAACCAGGCCGAGTGAGAACCATCAAGAATCAGCTGTGTGACGAGACAAAGCTATATCTACTCTTTCTCAATTTCCTCCTGCCAACCATCAATGCGTTCAATGTTGCTTTTCAAGCCACAACTCATACCACCATTCACCGACTGCACCCAGAAATTAATAAGCTTACAAAGCGTATTCTTCGTTGCTTTGTGAAGGTGGAACGCATTTGCACATCAGATATCACAGCAACATTGTACAATGATTGTAGCAATCAGGTTGAAGATGCTGAGCTTGAAATCGGACAAGATGCTCGCGTACTAGCCGTGGCAATGGAAGAGGATGGGTAACACAGTGAGGTTCAGGTCTTTCTTGAGCATGTCCGTCTTTTTTATGAAGCATTCATCTGCAAACTTCTGAAGAGGTTTCCTTTTAACTCCACACTGCTCTCTGACCTGAGAGTGCTAAATCCCGAGGAGAGAACGACCCTCAATGATTTTCCAAACATCATAGTTCGTCTTGCCCAGCACTTTCCACAATTAGAGTTAGTTGACAAGTTGGATGCTCTAAGAACTGGGGCACTTGACTTTCAGATGGCCAGTTTGCCAACTTCTGCTACTGGTATGGATGTTGATGAGTTCTGGGCTTCAGTTCACGAGATTTGCACTGTTGATACCAACCAGCCTGTCTACAGCACCCTTCTTGTGCTCATACACGCACTTCTGGCATTGCCAGCCAGCAACGCTGACAGTGAAAGGTGTTTCTCTATGGTCCGAAAAATTTATTAGGAAGACAGAAGTCATCTTGAACGCACCACTGTGGCTTCTTTACTGGCGTTGAAGCTGAATGTAGATGAAGACTGTTTTAGCTTTAAACCACCAAAGGCCTTGCTTGAAATAAACAAATCAGCAGTCAGGCAATACAACGAAGAGCATGGTTCATACAGCAATGCTTGAATCAGTTAAATTTTATGACATTATAATAAATTTATTTTTTTTGTGCAAGACATTATGCATGCCACTTCACACAAAATGACATTGGTTAAGTTTTGAAAAGGTGTCCCATTTTGACATGCTGAGCAAGTCGGACAGTCTGAAACCTGGATAAAGTGTCACACAACGTGGGGATTCTCCAATCTCCCAAAGAACAAGTTCATTCTTGAGGGCAGCCTCACAAGCATCGATTTCTTTGCAGCACTGACACTGCATTGCGTTTTGACGAAGTTCAGCCCTACAACCACCACAAGTACACCTAGCATAAAAAAGTATACAGTAAATACTCCTCAAATCAGCCTTCATGGCTAATGTCAATAAACAGTGATAACTAAAAATCGTTATAGACCCACCAATTATTCACCGATTCCAACCGGTCTAACCGACGTTGCAGTATTTGTAGTTTGTTTTCTTCACGTTTACGCTGTTCAGTATATTCATAGATCCAATTTTCGTCGGCAAGTGGTTCGTCTTGGTATGGCTGAATAGAATCATCGCCACTGGTACCAAGAGTTTCATCTATAGAAATGTTTGTAGTAGATGCTAAAGATGGCTCTTCAATCTCCATAATATAGCCAGGAATAAAGTTAGTATCGGAATCACACTGACTGCCACTGGTTTCGGACGAATTTGAAGACATTTCGAGAAGTTTTACTTCGTTGTTCGAACGGATTTTCAAAATAATAAAACTTACACTAAGAAAATATAGTGTATTTGCACCGTATAGTCACTGTTGTTTACGTACTGGTGTACCTGGACTGACGTCACGTCCGCTCACTAGATTCCAGCTTTTTTATCACACGGCCAAATGTTGAAAAGCTTCAAAATAGCCAACTTTAGCACCGAAAAAATCCATGAAAATGTAATTTTTGTAATACAAGATATACTACAATTTTTATCGGAAGAACTCAAATCTTACAAATATGTAAACTTTCGAAGGTCCTTATAGGCACTTTCAGTTTCTTTCAATTTCACAAAGGGAATACATGATAATATATGTATTTAGGAATCTCCTTCAGGAATCTAACCTGAAAGCTTTTTCTACAAAATTAAAACAGTATGAATATCAGAAAAGTCTTTTTCTTGGCGGCCATTCCACTATTTCAATATCAATCCCATCGTAGTGACAACTGTAACATAACAACTTATATATCCGTAAAAAGAAAAAATAAGTGTAGGAATAATGCCAGCATTTTAAGAGGAGACAAACATAAACACACAAGAAGTCACCAGAGTCAGTCAATTGTCAAGCATTTCCTTAAAGCTAAAGCTTGAGGAAAAGATTGACAGAAAAATGGTTTATTTGCCTATTGCTTGAGCATTCTCTTGTACCATCCCCGTTCAAACGTGTATAAAATTTAGCTCATGATTGTCTAACGTACAGACTCGAGCATCAAGTAACGTCTAAATTTTGTTGAACAAACACAATACTAGAAATACGTGCACGCAACAACCCCTCGCCCACTCTTCCACTATATCTCTCGAGAATCCAAGTAACAATGATAATTTTTCAAAATTCTCAAAAAGACAAATCCTCCTGACTATACCTGGAAGAGGACATGCAATAAAAAAATTCCACACAGAATTTGGCCGCAAATAAACAACAATCCAAACTGGAAATTATATTTAAACTGCTTATAGTCATATTTACGTTTAAATTTTCAATTCTGCTTTATTAAAACAAAAAGCTCGGTGAGAATAACGTTCAACGGCTTAACAAATGGTAAGATGTCCATCCTTACAAACATCCCGTTTACATCCCGTTATACAAACACGTGGCTAGGAATCATAAGGACAAGTATAAAACCATATCACAAATACAGTACAACAAGTATATCAGCTGAACAGCTTTCGAAAATGTTCTGTCCTCCTCTGCCACAGGTGCGTTGTTAAAAAACCATGTTATTTGAAAATCTGTCTTATTTGAATGGTGTACTATATCAAAAGGTGTGTTTTCTTTTAAACGCTTGTCAATTTAACCCACCACAAATTGAAAAGGTGTGCTGAATCTGAAACAGCAAAAGGTGTGTAACCTCAAAGTGTGTTATTTAGAGTAAATCGTTGTGCTACGTAACACAGATTATGTGTTTTCTAGCACACGTTGTTGTGTTACTTAACACATCGCGATGTATTTTAAAATTTCATTGTAAACAGTGTTTTACTACGACACACCTTTTGTGTTTAACATATCTGGTTGTGCTTTTTAACACGTCTTATTTACAGTGTATGATGAACTCCGACCAGTCACGTAGCCAGGAATTTGAAACTAGGGGGGCAAAGGAGATTTTAGACAAATGTACCGACAAGATGCTTGCAATGTACTGACAATTATTAAGAAAAAAATAAAATTTAACCAAACCGACAGCATGAGAAACTTGAAGTTCGATAAAGGAATAAATGATTTCTACTTTGCTAACTGTAGCTGGTATAATGGTATTAAATTTCGAAAATGATTCACAAAAGCGCGCACAGCACGTGAGCTATGATATATACCAACGTATCTTAATTTTCGGCCATCCCCGCTCCCGCAACGACTTTGTCCTGAGGATTGACTGGATCAATCATTTTTGTCGGTTAAAAAAACAAAACAAAACGAATCAGAATTCCTTACAAACATTTTGTATTCAACGTCATTCCCGTACTTAACTTTCGCCGGAGCATATTTAACAATTTTTTAATTTGATAATTCAAACGCAAATGGAATCCAAATGGAATCCTACTGTATAAATGACTGTATAGCCGATTGTTTTCGGTTGTGTTTAAAGTTTTGGCTCTCATTATTCCTTATTAAAGTATCAGTAAACGTCTGTAGTTTTGCTGTGGCTGTATTTTAACTTTTTGTGTAACACAATGTGAACCGAAGAGCAATTA
This sequence comes from Heliopora coerulea, assembly GCA_030142905.1. Classification (NCBI taxonomy): domain Eukaryota; kingdom Metazoa; phylum Cnidaria; class Anthozoa; order Scleralcyonacea; family Helioporidae; genus Heliopora; species Heliopora coerulea. The sequence goes on from JASJOG010000493.1 coordinate 93,747, forward strand.
ATGGCCTCGATCACGACTTTGTTTTTGACCTAGACAAGTCAGCCTGCAAGTCCGCGTACGAAAACATGCTTTTTTGTATTATTCGGGTAAACTCCTTATCATCACCCCTGATTATTGGCGTGGGTGCGTTTTCGATCTTATCCTGGTTGGCAAGTAAATCAACAGGTTCATACAAAAATTTTTCGGTCCGAATTCGACCTCTATTTTCTTACTCTGAGTAACCAGAGTAAACTAGCAGTCTACCAACCTTTTAACTTTTTGTGCTGTTTTATACTGCCAACGCAGCATCCCATTTTTATATCATTGTCTATATTTCAATGTTTGACCACTAAAGGTTGCTTTTGGTGACGACTTCTGTCCTTGAAAAGTACTAATTGATACTTTTGGTTTTGTAAGAGGGACGAAGCTCAACGAATGAAGCTGGTGAAGCTGGTGAACCAAGTACAGAGAGACCGTATATTCAAGGTACATTACTACGAAGGTTCTGCTTCCTTTAGTTTGTCGTTTATTTATATGTCGGGCATTACAAATTAAAATTTGAGTATCTTATATGTCTATTATGGATATTAGAATTCCTTACGAAAAACGATTCTAAACAACAAGAAGTAGAGTAAGTCCCATTCACACGTTTAAAAACTCAAGCAGTTTTGTCGTTAAACGACTCCTTTGTAAAAGACTACCAGTTGAAGGGATTAAACGTAAACTAGACGACATCGTTTCCCAACATCTAAAATAATTCTGACAGCTCTCCTTTGATGCCTTAGTACTCTTGTGAGACATTCGGCATTGCAGCTATCCCAAGTTATATTGCTTTCATACATCAGTAGAGGTTTAACAAGACGATTAAAAGTTTCGATGTGGGCGTCTCCGACACCATCGAGATTCTTTAAAAATTAATTTTGTAAACAAACGTTGCTAAAAAGCCCACCTGGTCACCTTCAATTTTCAAAGCCTAATACATAACCTTCAAAGTATTCCAAATTAAGTAGTTCACTTCAGAGATAGGGAAAATTAACGAAGAAAATGAACTTAAAACTGCACTAACGGTGTATTAATCTTCTAGTAAACAAAACAGATTTCTAGATTGACTTCACAAAGTCTTAACAACCAAGTCTGCAAGTCAAGAGCAATCCCGATCGATTAAAATACTGGGTGTAAATATTGATGAGAAATTAATCTTTAGTCTTCACATAAGTGAGATATGTAATAAGGTCAGTAAGCAAGTTGGGATTTTGAATAGATTGAAAAATCTTATACCATCCTGTGCAAAATTAGAACTGTAGAAATCAGCTATAATGCCACATCTGATCTATTGCCACTTAGTGTGGCATTTTTCTCGGGCATCCGATTGGCGAAAACTAGAAAGACTACAAGAAAGGGCTTTAAGGGCAGTGTTTAATAATACTTCGGATACATACGAAACATTACTTGAGAAAGCTAAGTTAACTACGTTATATAATAGAAGGTTACAAGATATACTTATCTTAATGTATAAAGTGAAAAATGGACTAACGCACTGTGACAGAGATAGAAGATATAACTTAAGAAACTCCGACTTTGAGCTGCCTCGTTACAATACAGTCACAAATGGGAAACATTCCATTGGATACTTGGGGCCATCGCTATGGGCGAAGCTATCTAGAAAGGAAAGGACCATCAAGTCTCTATCAATTTTCAGAACTATGATACGCAAAAAGAACAGATCTGCTGTTGTAGAGGGATGTGGGAAAGACTGTAACTTACGTTCAACTTAGTCCTACTCTATGGCCATAAACAGCTTTTAATTTTTAGTTGTATAATGTATCTATAGTTTTAGTTGGTAGCATATTTTAGGCAGTTATGAAAAAAATGTTGTTATATATTCTTAATTTCGAAGGTACATATTTTAGGCCATTTTAAGAAATGTTTTGTAAATAATCTTGTATTTTAGTTTATCTTTGTATTTCAGTTTATTTTAATTCATGTCCCCAATTAGTGCCGATGGCGCTAGAACGAGCAGACACATTAATAAAGGGCTATGTTATGTTATCTTATAAAAGAAAGCAAATTCAGAAAAGGCCATCTTTTAACTTAAGATTTAAGTTAACGAAAGATGAAAACTGCGAAAAGGTGATATTTCGATTTTATTGCAAAATCATCTTCAGACCACTTGGTCTGCAGATGATTTTGCAATAAAATCGAAATATCACCATTTCACAGTTTTCATCTTTCGTTAACTTAAATCTTAAGTTAAAAGATGGCCTTCTTTCTCGGAATTTTCTTTCTCTTATATTTTTTGATGTTGTCGGCTGGTAAATGTTATGTTATGTAATGTTATGTTATTGTTGTTATTCCTACAATAAGAGAAACTTATGAGTTAAATTAATTGCTGTTGCATGCATTTTCAATTGGTGGGTTTCAGTTAATCTCGTGAGATTCAGTAGATATAGATGAGGCCGCCATGTTGAAGATCTAATACAATACCAGTAAATAAAATGTTCATGTCTGAGTACTGCAAGCATGGCCGCCAGATAGTGTTACTGTAACTCATCTGCCAATTTTACAGGAGAAAAAAATATTGGGCAGGAGGCTCATTGATTAACGATTAATTTTTAAACGAACTGGTTAGTGTGTAATAGCAGAATTTATGTTTTTTCCAGATCCAAATCTGATACGCCGATTTTTGAAAAGAATTAGGAGCCGTAAACGTGGCGAAAGAGCTGAAGAACGTAATGTAAAACCAGGTGAGATCATCAGTTCTTTGTCATCCTAGCGTATTAATGTGAGAATCAAAGCTTCTACAACGTTACGATTTCCTTTGCCCTGAGGGATCCAAGGATAGCACCAGAATTATTCCTTTATATGTTGATTTAGGGCGGATATTTAATGATGATTGGTGAATGTTAAGTTGTGGAGAATATTGTTTGTAGGAAATTATTGTACATAGAAGTTTACGGTTTTGCAAATTGTGTTGCTTTTGGTGAGGATAAGAATGTTCACAACCTAATATTTATGAAGTAAATTGAATATAATTGCTATATGTGTTCAATCCAAGATAACGGCAACGCTGAAGTGACTTTAAAGTCTAGTTGCTTACTTTACTGTGTTGCTTTTATGACATTCAGAGAGAATTTGCAGGTGTCCGTGAATCACAAAAGCTAGGACGGTCATGTAGACGACGAATATCTTTCCAAATTTTGAATATATTGTTATTTAGAGTTTATTTTTGCCGAGCAGTAATAGGCTCAAATGTCTTCAACGAAACGTTATAATTGAGATCAACTTTCGTACAATAGATCTGAACGTGTGGTGTTAGTCGTCAGATATGTAATACAGCACTGCGATTAATTAAAAGTAACCAACTGCATTATTCAACTCAGTGTTTTTTTGGCCGATCTAGTGTGGCAAAGCGATTAAGACATAGTCAATATTGGTGTGCACTAGAGCATTTTGGTTCATATGGCTAAACTAAGGTGACAACTCACTGAGTTGATTTCGAATGCTCTGGGGCTGTCGGCGGTGTGGAACGTGATTATAAGGTTTTGTTTCCTTCTGCGCTTGACATATCCAAATTTACATGAGGTGGGACCAGCCGGTTCTGGTACGCTGAACTTTCAAAACCAGTACATCTTTTGCTGTTCATTATCAGAAAATATACTATCATTAACGCCAACCTCAAACTTATTAAGGCAAAAATCAATTCATGTTATTTAATCGACATTCGTTTACACTTTTGTCAGGTTGCTTTAAAAATATTTGCACAAAAAGTAACATTTAGTGTCGGTAAGCAACCATTTCCATGAATCAACATTCAGTAGTGTGAATATCCGACCATTAATACCATTCTGCTATACATTAGAGACAGTAAAATTTCGATCACGCACGACATTTGTCAAGTCTGTTGCAGTCGATTTAAGGTTATATGGAATCCTAACGTGTCTATTTCAAACTATTAATGAGCTTTAGTTTGCCGTTCTTTGCTAACGAGGACGGCAAGAACCTGAGTTACGATTGAAATAAGGATTCGGGTTGGGATTCCAATTGGGATTCGAGCTGGGATTTGATATGGATTTGAGTTGAGATTCGAATTAAGATTCAAATTCGGATTCGAGTTGAGATGAGGGTTAGGATTAGGGTTAGGGTTATTGTTATAGGGTTAACTGCAGACGCGGGTACGAAGAAATCATATAAATAATCGCATACATTTTTAGATAACAAATGTGTTACTTTGTTGTTAGGAATCCTAACTCGAATCCCATCTCGGCCGACCAACTTACTCCTTTGCTGACACACATCTACTTTCACGCGTTCGCTATTAAAACTTTCATGTTCAAGTGCTGTGAACTAAAGTTCGTAAACAGCTTGAAATCTACATGTCAGGGAAAATGTGGTATGAAGAGAAATTTTAAAATAACTGTTTAGTAGGGTGAAGACGAGACCGCATTTTAAAGATTAGGGAATCAAACTATCAAAATTCGTAAATGAATAGGGGAACGTAGGCTTCCGACAAACAGGTTGAAAAGCCGTTTAGGCAATTAATTAAGAGGGACGTCCAAGAAAGGAAGAATGGATTTACTCTCTGACACACTAGAAAATATATTTCCATGAGTAAACATATAGTCCTGACAAGGACTCAACAGTGCAGAACGTTGTCAGCAGAGTGAGAAATGGCAAAACAGTCCTGAACATATCGACGAAAAAAAGGAAGTTTATAACTGTCCAATCGAATTCAGTTTATTAGCAAGTTTTGATAGTCTTATTCTCTGATCTTTAATACATCACGACATTCCACATAACCTTAAATCGACCTTGCAATAGACTGGAAAATATGTTGCGTAATTGAAATTTTATTCTCCCTAATGTATAGTAGAATGGTATTAATGGTTGTTTGTTGGCGCTATTAAATGCCCTTCCATGTAAATGATTGCGTATCTGTGACAAGTGACAAAAGCGCAAATGAATGTCGATTCAACAAAGTGATTGTGTTTTCGCGTTCTTGATATAGTATATTCTCTGGTAATGAACAGCAAAAGGTGTAATTAGTGCACATACTTTGCCCGCAGAGTTCCCTTCATTTCTGGCCATAAACAAATTAAAAAACTAGAAAGTGTGAGAGGAAAAAAAGGAGTAATGAGTGACTTATGTGAACATGAATAAACATTGTCGATACAGTCGTTCTCTATCAGAATGCAAATGTCTATTTTGGATCGTTTCGATTGTTTGGTAACATCGTGAAGACGTTTAAAACACGGAACGGAAAATGTCGGAGTGGTAGTGGCGTGTTCAAGGTTTCACTTTTGTGGGGCTAATGGGGGGAAAAGACTCATGTCAAGGAGGGGGCATAATTTTTTTAAGTGAATGATACAATTATCTTGACTCAATCGTTCTATCGTTGAGCTGTCTTGCGAAAATTTTCTCAAACTAATCCATACTGAAGGACTTTGCACGTTCAGACTCAATGCTTAGAATTCCCGAGATGCCTAGTGTGTTGTAACTGCACAACTTCTTGTGCAGTTGGATGTCGAGAATCATAGTTGAATAGAGCATTCTAAATCTATTAGATTTTTAAAGTTTCACTCTTCAAGTCTGTCGCAGCCTGCCGTACAGATTGCCAACGATATTTTAGAAAACATCAAGTCAAGTCACCGGATGGTCTATTAAATTAATTCTAAATTTAATTGCCATGCAATGTGCGGGTCATGTTTGAAAACATTTCTGAGGATGATAAGCTTCAATAAATCCAACGTTTCAATTGTGAATGGAAAATTGGTCCAAAAGTTTTTCTCGACTTTGCCTTACTAACACCTCAGATAGGGGGGCACATTAGTAAGCAAAGCATTAATTTAGGGTGGTACATGCCCCGTGTGCCCCCCTAGTGGACACGCCACTGCGGAGTGGCTTTGATGCCCAACAAGTATAAGTAGGCACGTTACTGTCATTAAAAAGGCAGTTCAATCCACTTGATCGGTTTGAATCGGAAACAGTTCAGTTTGAGGAGTATTTTTTTCGACATTTCTAATAAAGTGAAAAGAAACTAGATTAACAGCAGTTAGACATGAATGTAATCTCGTAGCGCTATGTGAAACGTTACCGTTATTATTCCAATAATATATGGGAAAATGTCTATGAAATGTGATCAGTTGATTGCGAAGAGCTTAATTCCGAACTGCAGTGCAAAAATATGCAATCACCTAGGAAAAAGTGTAATTCCCTTTCCAAAAGATAACCCACCAAAAAGGTGTAATAATTAGGAAAAAAAAGTATAATAACCTTTTCTAATTGGTGGAACGACGATAGACACTGAAAGTGCTAAAATTAGTACTGCTTTCCACAACTTCAATTTTTGGTAGAGTGCTACCTTTTAACTTTCCCTGCTTCGTTCAGAACCTTAACTACCCATCCATTCAACGTGTAAATGTACACTTTCCTTGTGTAAATTACCATTTTACACCAATTTCATGTTTTGATACCACGTTCTGTGAAGCACTGGCAGTTAATGAATTATTTTACTTTTGATTTCATCAGAGCCGCAAAAAGGACAACAACCGCCATGTCGATTACAAGTAGATGAATTTGAAGAAGTATCTCAAAGAATTCCCCACGTATGGAGGAAATTAGCCCACCGGACAAAGCGATTCAAAGCTTATGAAATTGAAGATATCCGTTGTTCCCGACCTAATGAGGATGAAACATTAAAGGCACTGACCATGCTTACCCGATATGACGAAAGGGGAGGAACTAGGAAAGAGCTGGCTGATGCTCTCAAGAAGGTTGGCCAGGACAACCTATCAAAGGAAGTGCTGAGCGGACAATACGACTAGATCTATAAAACTGCAAACCTTAAGATTGACTAGTATCTGTAAAATTAATGTTTGAAAAAAGTTGTTGGATGTGATACGCCATATAAACAAATCCTTGACCAAGTAAGCAAAGCTGTGACTATGAATGCAACAACGGTCGAATTTAATTACTTTTGAAAACACCTAATATGTTAACAAAAAAAAACACTAATAGACACTAGCTTCGTGATTTGTCACGCTCATTATATGAGAAACGTTACATCTTTTGCTGTACGATAGAACATGGACTTTTATTTGCATGGTTATTTTTGTTGAAAAATTGATATCGTCACTTTCTTTAATAACTAGAATTTTTGACCATTATTTTAAGATGTTGCAGGAGTAGCAAGGTTTTATAGGCCGTTGTGGGTTAGTGCACGAGAGTGTTTTTAATGGGGGTTCACTTGGATATTTGATAGTTACTTCCTGGTCTGTATTGTTCAGACGTGGTAGCTCTGGTATGGTCTCTCTTTGGTCGGAACTGTAGCCTTCTGCTTCAACTTCTTTATAAAAACTCGTCGCTTGTGGTGTATGCCATTTACGAAGCATGTTGACGTGGTAAATTCTTGTCTTCTTCCTCTTTCCTACAGTTTTGATTTCATAGTTTACTGCTTCTACTTTGCAGGACTGGCAACGAAATGTTAGTTAAATTAAAAATATTTTTTAATAACTCATGTCTGGATTATTATGGGTTTATTCAAAAATAAAAGCTGGACTTTGATATTCCTAACAAGATTGAGCTTTCCGCCTGGTTCCTCAATTGCCAGTATAAGCACTTTATCTCCTTCGTGGAATTCCCGCACCCTGGCTTTCTGGTCATACCATTTCTTCTGACATTTCTGTGCTCTTGCTAAATTGGTTTGGGCTATCTCCATAGTTCCTGACAGTCTTTCCCTCATTTTGATTACGTATGATATAACACTTTCCGAACTCTTTGGATCTGCTTCCCACGCTTCTCTAAGGATACCCAAGGGGCCACAAACATGCCTACCGAATAAAAGTTCAAAAAGGGAGAACCCTGTCGACTCATTAGGTACTTCCCTGTAAGCAAACAGAAGGAAGGGAAGCCATCGGTCCCACTCCGTCGGGTCGTCTTTTGCCATATTTTTCAGCATGGATTTCAGAGTACTATTAAAACGTTCCACCAGGCGATCCGTCAGGGGATGATTAGGACTTGTACGTATTGGCGTGATTTTCAACATTTGGTATACCTCCTTCAGGAGCTGTGAGGTGAAGTTGGACCCCTGATCAGTGAGGATCTCTTGAGGGACACCCATTCGGGAAAAGAACTTGCCTAAGTCTTCTGCTATGGTTTCTGCTTTGATATTCTTCAGTGGTACTGCCTCAGGATATCTTGTACTATAAATAATCACAGATAACTAAGATGTATTTGTTGCCAGACTTACTTCGAATCAATGGGCCTACGATATCCATGGCTATTCTTTGAAATGGTTCACCGATAATTAGTAAAGGTACCAGATGGGCTTGTTTTGTATTCCTTGGTCCAGCAGACTTTTGACATGTTCCACAGGATTTACAGTGTTGGTTCACATCGTGAATAATCCAAGGCCAATAGAATCTTTCCAACAAACGATCTAACGTTTTCTTTCGGCTCAAATGCCCGCCCATGGGTATATCGTGCTCCACTTCGAGCGCCAGTTTGCGGCATTTCGTCGGGAAAATAAGCTGTTCTATCGTCCTTTGACTCTCTTGGTCAGCATCTTTGGAACTCCAAAGTAGGTATAATATTCCTTCTCTCTTTAAAAAGATCCCAGTGTTTCGCTGTGGGACTTCCACTGTAATGACTCTTCGAACTGGCTCTAGAGTCCGGTCGGTTTCTTGTAGGTTATGAAACTCTTGCTAAGTGATGTTTAGGATGGTCGATGAACAATGTTCTTGGCTGTCTATTCCATCAGGTCCTTTTGCTTATCTTCTTCATCGGTAGTAGCAATACTCTGATCCCTTTTATCATCTGTCAAGGGGTCTGTGTTGTTCGTAGTAGTTCCATCTTGCTGAGATACAACTGTTGGCGAATGAGCACTCTGCCATACTTTCTTCGCTTGACGTCTTTCTCTCTTCGTCTTTCTAGGATTAGGTTCACCTTCGAAAATGCTGTCGTCCAACTGGAGAACAGGTCTTGGCAATGTTGATGATGCTCCTGCGCGTACATTATATATTTAGTCGTTGATGTTGATCTCTGTGTTGGCTGTTGGGTAAACAACCGAATCTCCATGTGCACATCTGATGTGGAGTTCGTCCTTTCTATTTATTTTCTCGTCTTCCACTAAATCTTTGTGTGCCAGCGTACAGGAAGCTCCAGAATCTACCAATAGTTCAGTAGGCTTTCCTTCCACTAGTCCTTGGCACACGTATTCTCGGTCTCTTGATTGATAATTGATAACACTTCCCTTTGCTTTCCTTGTGTTTTCACAGAAGAAATTCCCAGCACTGTTTCTTTCTTTAGTCTTCGGAAGGACTATAGGGCATCTGCTTGCAATATGTTCTAATTTTCCACATCGATAACAAGTCATGTTTGTCTCCTGCTTTTTGGTGTTTTCACTTAGTTTCCAGTCTTCTCTCGACTCAGGGAGTACGTTTCCATTTTTTTTGTTGTGGTTCTGCAGTCTCGTGCGAAGTGTCTGGGCAAACCACATTTCAAACATTTTCTGCTCCCCTTTGTCATGCCAAATGTGCCTTCTCTGGTCGAAATAATATCATCGGCTATCGCCCCAGCCTCACCCGCTGTCTTTGGCTTTCTTTCTGTCATTCGTAGCTGCAACTCAAGGGGCATTGTATTCACCAACTGTTCTCGGATGATAACGTCAACCAGTTCTTTGTTTCGTTCATTTGGTTTTAACCACTTTTTCGAAAGATCTCGTAATCGCACCTCGATCTCGACGTAGCTCTCTTCTGTTTTTTTCTTAATATTTCTGAACCTTTTTCGATGTGTTTCTTCGTTTATATTGCACCTTTTTAGGATGGCTTACTTTACCACATGGAAATCTTGGGATTTTACCGAATCCATGTTAGCATAGGCGGCTTGCGCTTTTCCGGTTAACAATGGCGCCAACTTTAACACCCAAACGTTATTTGGCCATTTGTAACCATTAGTCACTCTTTCAAACATTGTCAAGAAATGTTCAATATCGTCCGTATCCGTCAATTTCTGCAGTCATGCTTCCCGTGTTTTCGTCTTATCTTCGATTTCCGAAGATGGCTTAACTCCATTTCAGTCCTCTACATTCAAACGTTCATACTATTCGCACGAGATATTCTTGCCACAGCCTAACGCTTATCCCTGAGAGGATGTGCAGTGTTTCAATTCTATTTCAGAATCATCCTGAGAAATAGGTGAACAGAAATTTTTCATGTTAATCTGACACTTTTCAGTTGACTTCGGAAGTGTCAGGTTATCATGAAAAATTTCTGTTCACCTATTTCTCAGGATGATTCAACAGACTCTTCGTCCTCTTTTTTAGTTGACCGATCCACGTTTAAAAGAGCAAATGACTTTTCATAATTTAAATGAAATTATTTAGTTTTTTATTGACCTTTTACTTCTACTGGTCAATTTTTCGTCCAATGACTGTTTTACCAACAAAAATATCGTCAAGCTTTTGTATTACCTCACGTTTTACTCTAACGTGCAAGTTCCGAGTTTTTTCCCGTGAGAGAGTACCGTTTTCACGCAAAATTTACGCAAGATTGTTTGCAAGAAGATTATACATTCTGTCTGTTTGCCCTGGTAGTTTTTTGCAGACTTTTCTTGCACTCCAGAGAAGACAAACTTCCGTTTTTCTTCACATTTTACTACCTCATAAATTCCAGGAACCAGTGGCGGAGCAAGACCCGGGCATCAACTACAAACATTGTTGCTTCCCAAAACGTATTTGGCATATTCAGCTAAAAAATACACGATAAATTTTGAATAATTTGATATCAGCCCTTTTAACTTGGCCCACAAAGGGATTTCTTTCTGCAATTTTTCCTCCCACGCCAATGATTCGCGCAGTTTGTTTTCATCAATGAGAAATCGCGTGGTTTCAAAAGTAATCTGGAAGATCTTCAAATCCTGCTCGGTGCCGCAGCCTAAAATATGAGAATAGCGCCCTCAAAATGCAGGAAATTCCCTTTCAGAGACCCAAGAATTCAAAAATTTTCTGGGAGACATGTTCCCGGACGCCCTAATTAGTGTGCTTTCCGGGCCCGGGCATCACAGAGTCCCTGGCTACGCCACTGCCAAGAGGAGTTCTCGACAGCGTTCTCAGATTTTAGGAAATTACCTTAAACTGAGGAAATTTTGACCTTTTTAAGGAGTTTTTCGAGGAAATAGGATTTTTAAGAAATTTTAATAAAGGAATTTTTGGATAGTAACAAAAATAGGATAGGCACATTGATAAGTTCAATATTCTTGTTCTGTTCCTTATTATAAATATTCATTTATTCTAACAAAACTTTTCTTTTAATTCGTTTATACACCATTCAATCATTACCATTTAATCGTTGGTTGAAAGTTCCTTTGTAATAAATTCATGAGGCTGACTGTCGGTAGCTTCACTCTTAACAGCTTTTACCATACGAATAAAATTTGTGTTCAGCTGTATTTGGCGTGCATGGATATCATGTGCCTTCATGCCCTCATGGGCATGTATTAGCCCAACAAGGGTCTCCATTTTTAATGCATTTCTCGAGTCGGTTTTTATCCGCTTGAGAAGACTGAAAACTTTCTCGATGGACGCATTCGAAAATGGCAAAGACATTATGCAAGCGACAACTTTTTGAAGATTCGGGTACTTGAAGGATCCGTTGATGGTCTTTGCGTTCAGCCTTTTCTGCCAGAAAACAATTGATTATTCATTGGGCGTCAACTCTGTGGACTCTTCCAAGGACTGCCTTCTCCATTCCAGATCAGCACTAACTACGTCTGCCACGTCGGCCAAATACGGCAACGTCGAGAAAAGTTCGTGCAGTGAGAGGCAAAGATTTGACGGCATTGCTTAGAATGAGGAACTCTACCAATCTAAATATTGGATTCTTCATGTCCAAACGTGATCTTATTTGTTTGACGAGCTCAATCAGGAACTCTAAACAAGCCTTCCTAACTTTCAGCACGGAATCTAGATCATCTTTAAATTCGGACAGTGTATTTGTAGCCAATATTCCCATATACACCTTTTCTAAAGGCACCCTGATGTCCAAACAATGTACGTCGATGGCGAAGGGATCCTCTTTCTTGATCACATCCATGTTAATGAAATCGCTCAGAATATCTCGTAGTAGCTTCGTAACCTCTTCTCTGAGATGATGCAGCATGGGTTTTGTTGTTTGAAACACGATGTTAAACTCATTGAGTCGACGCAGCTGTGCACTCAAGAACTCCAACTGAGCGAGAACGTATTTGTTGCTCAAAGCTTTCAAAATGCTCTTTGTTGTGTAAGAAGGATCTTTCCCTTCTGTCACAAATGCGGTGAAATACAGACGAAGAGCTTTCCACTGCTCTAGAATTCTGGTGACGCAGCTCTCCAACGATAGCCATCTTGTTTGGGATAGTTTCAACAACTTGTGAGGTTGCACTTCCACAAACTCTTGAAATTGTACAAAATCCTTCTGCCTTAGCGTTGACCGGCTGAAGTGGGAGTAGATGTTTCTACACAAATCTTCGAGTGTTGTAGACAACTTTAAGCAAGAATTAGATGTACAGAGATGAATCATATGGCAGCTGCATTTGATGGCACTAACATGTGGCAAATCGTTCTTCAGAAGGGTGGAAACACTTAAATTTTCACCAAACATAACATTGCAGGTATCTGAAGAGTAACCAATGATGTTGGAGAGAGGTATTGATTTCTCTTGGAAAACGCCCTTTATCGATTGATAAAGCCCCTTAGCTCCGGTGTCGCTGACTTTGACTATATCCAAAAACCTAGCTACTGGCTTTAAGTTGTCGTCAACATACATAACACAGATTCCCAACTGTTTCTCGGTTGACACATCTGTAGTCTCATCTGGTATGATGCTAAATCGTTTGTGGCGTAAGATCTCAACCAACTCTTTTACATAATACAGTCCGACGCCTTGGCGAATCATGTTCGTACATTTGGTTGTTCCTATCTTCATTTCTTGAAGGCATTTTGCTTCCTGATTATTCTTTGGTGCTCTTGATTTCAAGAAGTCGAGAAGAAACGGACTGAGACTAAGAGGTAGATTGTGTTTGGCGATAAAAGCAGCCAATTGAACTGTAGTGTTCTCCTTGTATGTGCTGGTATTTTCTTGCTTTTGAAGGCTAACGTTAATGCTAGTCTGGTTCGATAAACTAGAACAAGCTTGCTTGTGTTGAGCTGACTCTTTGTGTAATTGAAGAGCAGTTTTTGAGCAGGAGATTTTCTTCAAGCACACTTTGCATGATGGTTCGTCGTTAGCGTTTGCAGGTGCAATAAGCCACCTTTAAAAAGCTGGATCTTTCATCCAATCTGTGCGAAACTTCTGTTTGTATTTTTTTCTTGTCATTTTTGTTTCTTTGGGAGGGCTTCCCTCATCTTCTGAGTACGATTCTGAGTCAGCCACGATAAATAGTTCGAAAAACCGATCATTTTCCCGTTTTTTCGATCGTCACGGGAGGTCTGGAGCGTTCCTGGGGGACTGACACGAGTTTGAGGAAATTTTGATCGATCAAAGGAATTTTTACCGTCGAATCTAAGGAAATCTTAGCAATAAGATCTGAGAGCCCTGGTCGTCTCTATCGTGATAAGAGTCTATTTACCGACATACCAAATAACGAAGGCATTAAGGCATCGATCGGTATGTTAGAAAAAGACGCTGATCACGACAATAACACATCAGAAATGACACACAAAACCTAAACAACAGAATTTTCCGCTCACTTTCACTTAACAACAATCTACCCATTAACATAATGCCTGTCACTAGGGACGTCAGGAGTCTATATACCAACATACCAAATGAGAAAGTCATCGACGCCTTCATAGGTATGTTAAAAGAAGGCGCTGAATCAGACAATAACACAGAAGAGATTATAACTGAAACATTTTTACTAGTAACAACAAAAAACTTTTTGATGTTCAACATGGAGTCAAATAACACATGAACCCAGCTCGCAGTACTACCTTCTTATGACTTAACACTTCACAGCTATCCTCAAAAACACACATTTAATCCGCGCACCTTTTATTTACTGGAAACAAACAACACCACTCGGTTAAACATCACAAAACAACCTGTTCGCGCTTCTATTATCTGTCCAACGCTAACACGGATGCCCACCTTCTCTCAACATGTGGAAAACACCCCTTAAGATTACGATGGCAGGCAGAATTGGTCTTTACAAAACAAACAACAAGTCTGGTAAGCGGACACTTTATCTCCTTTTACTTATATTCTATTTTATGTTATACTGATTATCGCTTCCTTTCCAACTGCATAACATCGACTGTCAACCCCAAGTCGCTGGTGAAGAGGCTACCGTACAAGATCGAAACATACGTCCTGGGTTATGTCCCAAGACATCTATGCACGAGACAATATTGTTTATCTTTTATTCTTTTTCTCTGTATTCATGGATACTTCTCTATTAAATTCTACCCTGCATGGCCAACTGCGTAGCCGTCTAACTGTCGGTGGACGAGGGGGTGACGAAAGAAAATTTTCAAATGAGAAAGACTTTTCTCCGAATCTTTCCGATTCAAATCAAGATATTTGCTATCATACAAAACAAAGAAGGTAACAAAAATTTACAAGGAAGCCTGTCTAAAATCCGGATGAGAAATCAAACTAAGATTATATCCGTTATGGGCAAAGGTATCATAGAAGTAAAAAAAACTCGCATATCTGAGCTTTTGTTATTTGTGTTTATAAACTTCTATACGATTTTTCAATTTAATAGAATTTCCGTAGTTCACTGCCGCCTACTGAGTTATTGGCTGAACGAGGAGATAATGCGTCCTTATCATGTCACATACTTGAGTAGATGTTCTTAAAATGAGTTTATCAAGCTCATTGGTGATGCAGTCCGGCATCGAGTTGTTTGAAATTAGAAGAAGCACCAGCATTCTCGGTGATGACCGACACGACTCCCGATACGAGCAATAAAGACCAGATGTCTATTGTTGTGAGGTACGTCGCAGATAACAAACCGGTGGAATGTTTGCTTTTTTTGACGGTGCTAGGAGATAAATCTGGCGATGGACATGCAACAGAGATATTGAGATGCCTGAACAAACATAGTGTCGATGTGAGGAAGCTTTTTTTCCAGTCCTATGACTTCATGGCGTGTATGTCTGGAAAGTACAACGGTTGTCACAAGAAGCTTAATGAGAAGATCAAAAAAGATTTCCCTGTGCTAACTGATGTCGTCAACAAAAACAGGATAAGAGTCATATCAAATGTAGTGTGAATTATCTATTTAGACAAATAACAACACAAGTTTCCTGAGTAAGTTCTCGATTTCATGTAAATAATTGTCAGACTACAATTCGTATATATTATTTTATTATTTATATTATTATTTGGTCCGTGCGTTCCTTTAACGCAGACCTATGTAGGCAAAGTTGCGGCAAATGATCGATGAAGTTAGCTCCATCAGGTTGGATGTTGTTGCCAGTCGTTTCACTCCTTGGCTTCTATCTCCAGAATGAACTCGAGTTTTGTTTGTTTGTTTTTTTCACTCTCTCGTCATCGGACATAATTATGCGATTTTCTTCAGTCTGTTTGCTTGGTAAGCTAAAAACATGATAAGTTACTTCACAATTTACTGAGAACTCCTGGGAGAAATTTTAAGTCCATCGAATGGATTTGACTGCACTAAAGTCTTTTTAATTTTGATATGATTGAGAAAGGAAGCAAAAACTTGAGTAGATATCAATTCCGATTGAAAATACTCACCAGATATTTTTTTAACCGCCACCTTTGCCTGTGAAAACTTAATTTGATAATACAAAGACAATGAAGCAAGGTAGTCAAAACATTTAGGTTTTGGTTCAGCTAAAGCAGACCTTCCAAGTCTTACGGTTTTGCCATGAGTATCGCGGTTTTTATTTCGACCTCCCAGTCTCACGGTTAAGTTAGAGTTTCTTACGGTAAACTGCTTTTGTCTTCTGTTCATTTTTTCATGTCTACTACTATGAAAACATATCCTTTCAATTCCGCGGAGGAGAAATAACAGCAAACTGAGCGCAAAGGTCGCCCTGATTGGCTTCTGCGGACTCCGCTGCACTCCTCGTAATATCTCCGCCATTTTGAGAATTTAAAACAGACGAGAATAGAGCGAAGCAAGAAGATGGCGTCTGAAGAAAAATGAAAGGACAGGGTTGAATTTAACAATAATTGGACAGAAGAGTATCCAATGAAAGCTGTCCCAGGTGACATATACAAATTCTTCTGCATTCCATGCAGCAAAAAACTGTCTTGTGACCATCAAGGAGTTAGAGATGTTATTTATCATTGCAAGAAAGAGAGCCATAAGAATTGTGTTGAAGCGTCAAAAAAACAGTCATCAATGAAGTCCTTTTTGAAAAATGAAACACCACCACTAGATAAACAATTCATTAATGATGAAGTTATGATTACAAACTTTTTGATTCAGCACAACTTGCCATTTGCAACATCCGATCATCTCAGTTTCTTATTCAAGGAGGTTTTTCCAGACAGCGAAATAGCTAAAAACTATGCTGCACGTCGTGCTAAAACAGGGGCTATTATCAATGAGTTATTTGGGCCAGATTGTCGGAATTATATTGTTGAACATTGCAAAACCCATCCATTTTCTGTTGGCACTGATAGGTCAAATGATACTGGTTTGCAAAAAATGAATCCTGTTTGTTTAAAAAATGTTTGATGTCAATCGTACCAAAAAGGTGACTTCCCATTTCTTTGACATGTGTCTTACTTCTGGCGTGGATGTTGCAACAGCAGCAGCCATTTTCTCTGTTATAGATGAGAAATGTGAATCTCATGGAATTCCTTGAGAGAACTGTGTCAGTCTAAGTGTTGACAACACTAACTCAATGGTTGGCAAAAAGAATTCCTCAGCATCTAGGTTTAGGGAAAAAAATGAAAGTATTTTCATTGGAGGCTGTCTTTGACACCTTGCGCACATTGCGGCAAGTAATGGTAATTATGCTTTCAGTAATTATGTCGGTCTCAATGTGGAAGATATTATGGTTGATCTGTATTACTGGTTTGAGAAAAGTGCAAAAAGGAAAGGCAAACTTAAAGAATACTTTGAATTCTGCAATCAAGACTATCAAGATCTATTAAAACATTTATCTGTAAGATGGCTTTCCTTGGAGAGGTGTATATCTCGAGTTATTGTGAGTTTATTTTCGGAGTGAACACTTTGCAGACGAAAGATTCTAGCGACTTTACGAAAAATTTACCAACCCTTTACTTGAACCTGCTATGCTATTTCTGAGCTCAGCTATACCATTGTTCACCCATTTTAACTTGCTGCTACAACATGAGGAACCTGCCATCCACATCTTCAAATCTGCAATGGAAGACCTGGCTACCAAGCTAGTAAAACCCATCATGTTACCTAACAAGTTGATGGAGTATTCATCTGTGGCTGATATTGATTTAAACAAGCCCGAAAATTTCAAAGATACGATAACTTTATATGTGGGTCTTGTAACAAAGAATACTTTGAACAGACTGTAAGATGAAGGTAACATAACCGGAAAACAACACAAGGATTTTTATGATGCTGTTCATTGTTATTTCAAATCTTCTTTGGAGTACATTCAAAGAAAACTTCCCCCAGATGACCCACTCATTTGTAAGGCTGTTTGCTTTAATGTTCCTGATCGACTGCAAGGCAGATGGGAACAGATGCAATTTTTCTTTGGTTTTTATCCTAATCTCATGGTTGGAATTTCTGCAAATGATCTATATGAAGAATTCACAGACTATCAAATTTTACGTGACAATGAAATTGGTGATGGGACATGGGATGATGCAAAGGTTTCTGATGGTTTGAAAAGTAGTCCTGATGATGAAGACACCTCATACCACTATAGAGTAGATGTATTATGGTAGCACATTGCCAATCTTGTCATTCCTGGCCAGTGGCGTGCCGATGTCTCGTAGGAGGAGGTGGCAAGATGCCGTTGCGGCGCCCTCTTGCACATTTCGTTATTATCTAACAAAAATATAAAAACTATCACCCCTCCCCCTAAACAATTTTATTGATTCTCAAAACAACTAAACAATATATTTATTGGTATTTAGTATTTAATATTTAATATTCAAAAAAATTTCCCGGTATATATTTGTAATTTTGGCGCCCCCTTTAATCTGGCGCCCGGGGGTGACTGTCCCTCCCTGCCCCCCTCTCGGCACGCCACTGTTCCTGGCACACAAGTAAAACCGTTAAAAGTGTTGCCGAAAGTTATTGAAGTTACTCTTGTGATTCCCCACAGCAATGCTGAGCTAGAAAGATTGTTTAGCATAGTGAGGAAAAACAAGTCTTTGGATAGATCTTCTTTAAGTTTGGATGAGACATTGTCAAGCATACTTGCCACGAAGACCATGTACCCAGAGTCAGGGCCGCCGAGAGGGGGTGCAAGGTGGGCAAATTGCCCCGGGTCCCCAACTCAAAGGGGCCCCCAAAATTGGAAGGATTTAGCATAGGTTGGTTTTGACCAATCAGTAATAATCTACTAGACATAAAACGATTAACCTTTACGGTGTTAACAAATTAGAATTTATACAGAACATCTTACAGAGGCGAAAAGGTTTTTGGGACCCTATTTATGTCGTCATAGGCTATGACGACATAAATCGGGCCCCAGAAAAAGTTTTGCCCCGGACCCCGCTAATTCTCTCGGCGGCCTTGCCCAGAGTCCGAAACACCTTGGTATAAATGGAGACCCTCACAAAAATTGCTTGAAACCTATAAAAAGGCAACAACAGTGTACAACTCTAAGAAAAATTAAGGAACGAACAGAAATACTATCTCCTTATGTAAACCTCTGATTTTTTACTTATATCTACCTCGTTGAGTTTGTATTTGATTATGGAAAGACTAGTTGCTGTTGATTTTTACTTGAAATCGAAGCTTTTGTTTACTTTCAATGGTTTATTTTTACTGCAAAAATTTATCCCTAATAGAATTTCTCCCATTAAAGAGGTTCTCCCTGTTTTGAATCAAAAGTCAAGGTTTTTATTGTATTTTTTGAAAATTCTCAAGATTTTCTCATCTGAAAGGTTGGAAGGTCTGCTAAAAACATGGTCGGTCGATATTCACCAGAAGACGCTTGCCAGGAACATCGTGGCGTTTGAATTAATGAGTTCTGCGAGGAGACATGCACGAGGACACAAACATGAAAGCTGCCGACAGCGAGTTGGACTTCTGGTTGGTGATTTACTGTGTGGTTTGGACAGTGTTGCCAGATGGGCGGTTTTCCCGCCCAATTGGGTTGGTTTAGAAGCCTGGTTGCGGGAAATTTCGGGAGGTTGCGGGTTGCGGTTTTCAAAAGTTGGTGGATATTTCACTGTGGACTGTGTAATTTGGTTTCGATTTAAATATTTTTGATAAGAATTGGGCTAGTTTTTACTTATTTTGATGGAAATTTGGGCTATTTTGTGCGAAAAATAATTGGCTTATTTTTGGGCTACTTGTTCAGGTAGCTTGGGCTGGTTTTGCAGGCTACCCATTTGGCAACAGTAGTTTGAACGTTAGGTCGCCAAGGAGGGACGAGAGAAGTTTATGTAAGTTTCTTTGCTTAGTTTTAATGTTCTGAAACGAAAATATCAGTGGAAATCACGAAGTATATGTAGACATCGGAGGTTTACTACATTAGTAAGCTGACTAAATCAACTGAGTTTGAATTAACCTGAAGTTAATTCATCCTAAAGGGAATTATTGAACCATACTTCTTGGAGATAATATGATGTAAAGGATGTCAAAACTGGACCAGTTCAATGATATAGATGAATTCCAGCTCCTGGTAGAACTTACGTTGCAGGAAATTGAGGAGGTATCCGAAGCCATCGATTCAGAGGTAAGAGATTGTGTTTTAAAATCTGGTTTAAAAACTTTTTGCTGTTTATATTTTCAGAAGAAATATCGATTTATTTATTCGAAAGTGTTCTGTACTCGATGTAATGAGGAGGCAATATTGTTTGACAAAAACGATGAAAATATTAGGAAAGAACTCGAGACTGAAGTGTGTGTATTATTGATCAGTTGGTTATCAAAAAAATCCCACAGTATTGGTGCCAGTGATGGATGACGATATTAATTTGTAGTAGCTGGAGCGAGATTAGGCGATTGATCTTCAGGAATTAACATTGAAGTGAGCCCTTTCTTTCGAGAGGGCTCACTTACCCTTGTCATTCATGGTGATCAAGAGTTGAAGCTCAAAGACCTAAAGAGTGTTTGTCGGTGAAGTGTTTATGAATACACTGTGAAAATAGAATCACGGGAGGCAGAGATTCTAGGAAATGTGAGGTTAAACTCGACAAAGAGAGTTAACTGAACCCACTGTTGGCTGGAAATTTTATATCATTGTTTTGAAACAGATGATCTTATTGGAGACACTTCATCCTTTGGTGAAGAGGTGTTGAAGGTGTGAAGTTGTTCTTAATGTTTATTATGTAAACAACATTGAGTTGATGTGATTGAAAGACTGTGGAAGTTCTTGTTCATCAAAATTTGTACAGTGCCTGCATAAGAAAATTCTCTAATTCAGTACACTATCTGCAAATCTTTGGTCTATAATTATAATTATGATAACTTTAAGAAGATAGAGAAGAATAACAATACTATGGATGAGCCTCATTTTCTCTCAGAGTACAGAGACATGCTGATGTCATTTTCATTTTGTATTAGAGTACAGACTGAGACATGGATGATGAGACAAAAACTCAGAAAAACCTTCAGTTGGTTGTTTTATAAAACAAATAGAAAATAGATTTTGTATCTCTGTACTGAGATAGAAACATGAATGGTGCCATTTGAACCAGAAAAATGCCAGAAAACACTCAGCTGTGCCTCTTGTTTTCTCACTAGGCATTGTTGTGGTTGAAGTAACATCATTCATGTTTCTATCACAGCACCGACACTTGAGTGACTTTCTATTAATTTGGTAAATTGAACTCGGTATTTCAAAGTTAGTCAGTCAGGGAGAACAGATTCACAAAGTCATTCATGTTGTTTGAAAAATTCTCAGTGCATCTTGTGCAGGAGAAGTATACATCTCTTGTATTATTGGCATTTTTAAGCTTAAGTGGTTGAACACTTGAACTCAAGTTCAAAAAATAATATCTTTTTATAAACTTTCTTACATTTTTATCCATGCTATGGTTACCATCATGCTTCTCTTTGGAGTTTGTTTTGTGTCATACTCTGATGTTTTTAGCTGGTATTGGATTTTGGATGACTCAATTTAACAATTAAGAGGCAGATGTCTTACTCTGCTGTATAAAATCATCTTGTATTAGCCAGATTATGAAACAATCCACAATCAAAAAACAAACATCTTGTAAAATGCAAGATGTGGATCAACAAACAAGATGATGACATTCACTGGTGATATTTCATGTTTACTTCAAAGACATTGTATCATTGAAATAAAAATGGAATATCACCAGTGAATGTAGTCATCTTGTTTTTTGATCTGAACCTTGGATTTTACAGTGTACATGATTTTTGTTTTCAGATTGTGTTTTGTTTTATATTCTTTTAAGTTGTTGACTGGTCACCATTAGCCAGAATAAAACTTTAAATTTCACCTTTACCCTTGTGGGTCACAGACTAGTTATTAAAACAACAACACTGTGTAATATTGTGGTTTTTGTTATTTATAGGGAATATAAGTTGTTTATATTCCAGTATGTATCCAAGACAACCATAAAGAATTTATCCAGGGTATCCAAGTCAACCAGGTAATGATTAAATAGTAAGTTAGCAGGCAGTACTTCTGGTTGCTTATTATGGGAAGCCTCATGATGATACAACTGATGTATGGTGTCTTCTATAGCTCAGTGAGGGTTAAATTGAACTGAATAATAGCTAAATCAAAAGAACTTGTTTACCAGTAAAAGTTAGCATGAAAAGAAAAGTACAAGTAGCAGTTCTTTACCAGCTGACAGCTTTAAAAAGTATAATAAAACACAAGCTCTGAAAACAACATCTTGTGAATAACTTGATATTCAAGTTATCAAAACAAGACAAGGTAAAAATTAGAGGTGATATTTGGAATGTATTACAGACTCATTGTCAAACCTAACTAGATACAAGTGATCTGTGCACCTTACAGTATATAGGCAAGCATATATAGACAAGCTTGTCTGTATACTGTAAGCAGACTTCTGAATGTGCAAATTGATGTGCATTTTATCAAACACACACATAATTTGATCTGTGTGTGCAATGGGTGTGATTCAGTTGAAACCAATTAAACACTTTCATAATGTGTATACGTTCCGGCACTTCTTGACAAATATAGTCATATATAGTTTATCTACTTATTTTAACAGTCTATTGATTAGTCATTATTTTTCTTCAACAAATTCTTTGTCCTCTGTTTCCTTGGTGTCACTATTATTGTTGTCATGGGTCATTATCATCATCACTGTCATCTTGATTTTAAAGAGCATGGTTAAACAATGTATCTCATTCATCTTTGTCTCAGCATTTGTCATTTGATGCAATCACCAAAAGCATTTCCATTGTTAAGTGGTGCATTTTAATTCTTCACTTGGACAACATGTGTGTAAGCGTGCTGAACGTACACTCTACTGACGAATTGGAGTCACTTATGGATATGACGATTTCTGTCAAGAGACAGAGGTTTGAGAACTACTGCTTCTTGAACTGGAACAAGTTTTCTCATTCTTGCCCTGCTGTTTACTAGGTTATTGATACGACATCCCCGAAAGCATCCCATCAAACATACCACAATGCACAGCGCACATCTAACTAGTAACTAGTCCTTTTTATACATTCCTCATTTCCAAACTTGCCAATATGAACTGATGGAATTACCAATGAGAGTCACTCCCAGTACAGTAATTTGAATAAAAGTGGTAGTTCTTTTAGTTGATTATTTTTAAAAAGTAGGTGCGAGCATTTTACTGAAAAAGCTATTTGCACATGCAACCAATCATATGCATTAATTTTGCACATTTGCAGATGTATGTGCATGTGATTGCACGCATTATGTTGAGAAGTCTGTTAATAAGGTGCCTGGCATGCTTGTATCTAGTTAGGTTTGGCAGTGATTTTGTAACAGATTCCAAATATCACCTGTAATTTTTATCATGTCTTGTTTTGTCAACTTAAATATCAAGTTATTTACAAGATGTTATTTTTGGAGCTGGTGTTTTATTATGTAGCAATTCTTGCACTATTTATTATGTCTCTACCACACATTTTCATGTACATGTAAGTTGTATCACTCTGTATAAGTGATCAACACAGTATTCAACTCTCTCTACACAACATATTGTTAGATCTATTAACTTAGCTGCCATGCCCACTGCCGATTGACAAGGATAGAGTTGGTACCTAGCTATGCTGGTTGTGATTGGTGACAAAGCCACCAACAAAGACTCAAGGAGTCCTCCACCAACCAATGGTATTTCCTCTATCTCATGATCAACAAGTCATCCTTTTGATATGGGGAAGTTAAAGTAAAACTACTCTGGAGGAACATTATTTGGTACTCACCACAATCATTGCCATACCCCCTTTAAAAACATGCACCAACAAACCATTAATGTGAATCACTGGCTCCTGTATCAAGAAAAACAGAGGGAAAAAGAAAGGGGGAGGGAAAACCAGAGAATGAAAGCTTGGGATGGGGTGAAAAGAAATGACAACTGAGGTCCCCGAATCCTTGCTCAGGCTATTTAACAGGTAACCAATCTGGTCTACACATAATTGCAACAGCAAATACCGCTGGACACTAACTACTTTTATTATTCCCATAATAAATACATTGAGATTCAGAATCTGTTCTAATATCAAACAGTTCTCCAAGTTAATTGGTGTCACCAGCTGAAGGAAATTTATTGCAACCTCGATCATCTTGATATGCTGAACTCTGGTGCTATTTTTGAAACGTTGTGCTCATTTTTTTTGCTGTCATTCAGCCATTCTACAACACTAACCTTCCCTTCTGCTGTGTATTACTCCAATTTAAGAGAAATGATTGTTTTTAAAACTTGTTAAATTATTCATTTGAGGTGCTGTGTGCATGTTTATACGGAATTGGCAAGCTGCTCATGAAATCTTATTTGTTATTACTGAGGAAGACCATTGCAAAGACACATTGTAAACTCTGAACAAATATTTAAAAATAAACAGTGGAAAAATACCTCAGTTCCAAAACGGGGAGTGGGCACTTACCTGAACATGAGTGCTTTACCAGTCAATTACCGTAATACAGGTTTGACTGTATTATGTCCAAAACAGCAATATACTGCACTCTATTGTTCACATACTTTTGACATCATGATATACTTGTTAGAATAAAAAACCAGTCCAGTCATAGTGGGTCTCTGATAATGACTTTCCCACCAGATGAAGTCATCTGCTGTGTGCATCTGTAACTGCACAGATTAAACTGAAGTGGAATCTGTTTATTTTATATAATGAACAATGGGGAAAAGATATTTCCGAATGTTCATTAAAAGTAGTGAGAGATCAGAAACAGTCAGCTTACATATCAATTTTTGATCAATGAAAAACAAAGGAATGTGACTAATACCATATATGGTATTACATGATGAGTTTCTTTCAAAGTTCTGGTCATAGTTTGTTTGAAGTTTAACACATCATCTATATATCTGGGAGTGTACATTAATAGATCATGGCTACTGAGATAGTAACCAATGAAAATGGACACATAATTCAATTTGTTGTTGTAATATCTCTCCCTCTCTCTATAAAAATATATGGTATGCACATGTTCCTTTAATTCTATATTGATCAACAGCCATTGCATCTGTTACAGTATACAGTCAATATTTCTCATGATTACCAGTACATGTATGTATCTACTGTCATATAATTTGTTTCTTAGAAATTCACTCAAGCTGTGAAATATTGCAGTATATTCCATTTGTTATTTCTAGGTTATTTACCTCCTACACCAGTTTCACCCACAGACAATGAACAGCAAAGATCTGATGAGCATTTTATTAGGTAGCAATGTAATGATTGTGCATGTTTTGTAATCTGCACTCTAATACCAAAGTTTTTGTATTAAGAAATGTTTACCAGTTTATTGTCCAGTCTGGATGAAAGTTTGTTGCTCTGAAAGGAAATAGTTATGGTACATATTTTGCAAATGTGTAACTGTGCAGGTGGACAATGAGCTAAGAAAATATTTATTTAGTTAATTCCAAAGAAGGTTGAATTGGTACCATGTTGATTTTGAGGTAGATGTAGCAGTACCAAGTTCCTGGATGTAGAGTGAACATTATAAACAGTGGTCTTGCCAGGATTTGTCTTTGGGGGCCAGTGCCCAAATATAATGGACCACACTGGTCAACTAAACTATGACTAAGAATTGCTGTATGTTGACATCACATTTTAAATGAAACTCTGATAACTAAAGATGAGTTATCCCCACTCTGCAATACCTCAACAGTGTGCAAGTGTTTCACATATTATTATTCTGCTTGGATAATTGAATTCTTTTATCAAAAACATTTCACTTCAGGCCCATCCCAGCTTTTAGCTATTATGATTTCCATAGTTCTTGTAGGGTCATGGAAACAGACTACCATATCTCCTTTCCATAACAATAATCCCAGCATCCTTTATTTCTCAATAACAAGTACATCTAAGAACACTCTTGCAAGCAATAAAATTGGTCATCATCACCCACCAGCTGAAGATCACTGTTTTAGTATGTACAGAACATTCGAGATGTTAAACTGAGCTCTCCTTGCTTGCTCAACTCTTTGGTGGCAGCAAGAAAAATGCTATTTCCAAAGTGCCGTATTAAATAATTTTTGGGGGTAGGTTATTTAAGTCAATATGAAGGTTACTTAAGTCATATATGATCGATTTTATGAGTGTCTGCCACCAAAGAGTTAAAACTGTATTAATTTTTCTTTTCAAATGTTCTGTTCTCAGTGCAGCAACAATCACGTCTTAGAAGGCAAGAGAAGCAGTGTTGAAACATGTCTCAACTAAATCTTGCTATAGCAAGGACCCTGCCCAGGATGTGACAATACATGACATCAAACTATCAAGTGCTTATCATGTGAGTCAAATAGAACAAAAACAAGAAAAAAGAAAATCTTCTCAATTTTAGATCAATGATTTATCTTATCCTTTGTCATGAACTTGTTCTTCATTTCACAACACTTCACCTGCACATTGTGACATAGTTCACTGATGTATCACTTTCATTAGGTAGCAGAAATGTGCTATTTTGTAATTCATTTCTTTATTATCATTGTTATTAAAACAGTACTGCTCAGAAATAACCTAACAATAACCACGTGCAAGACGCGGTCATTTTGCGGCTCTACTGCGGTCACCTTGCGGTTTACCTGCGGTCACTTTGCGGCTCGGCTGGGGTCATCTTGCGGTTGACCTTCGGTCACTTTGCGGCTCGGCTGCTTTCACCTTGCGGTTCACCTGCGGTCACTTTGCTGCTCGGCTGCGGTCATCTTGCGGCTCGGCTGCGGTTGCCTTTGCGGTCAATCAAAACTGCGTCTTACGAGACGCAGAAGTCGGGACTCGATCGGTGACATACGCTATTTTCCGAAGTTATGAGTCATCTACGGTAACTTTAAACGTGGTGACTACGGTAACTGTGTTCTGTGTTGCAAATGGGAAAACTTTCGGAATTCGCTAGGGATCGAATTGTTTCTCTGGAGTCTTCTGGTACATCGATCACTAAGATTAGGAATATTCTCGAAGAAGGAATAAAAACATCACGACCAGCTTAAAGCTTTTTCCTTTCACGGTATGAACATAGTGGCAGTTTAGCTGATGCCAAACGTAGCGGAAGAAAGCCGATCTTAAGTGGCCGTGAAAGAGATTTTATCGATGATAAAATGAAAAGTAACGGCGAGTTGACATCGTCCGAATCCACTATTTTGAAATCCCACTTGGCTTAATTAACGTGCATGCAAATGTTGCTCGCTGAGAAGCGGCTGCGGTCCAAAAGCTCACTTGTGGTTATTTTTTAATTTTTTTCCTATTTACACGTCGAAAGATATTGCTGATTCTATGGTTTGGAATCTCGTCTTGGTAATACGTATGACGAATTCAGTTTCACTGTCAATACCTGACTACACTGAGATTTTACGCCTGGTTAACGTCGTTAAAATGTTAATTGGCTCCCAAAAATTTCATCAAATAATTACTTCAACCCGTGGAACCCCATGGAATCACGTGAAAAGAATTTCAAAGCTGGCTGAAAAGTTGATGCACTTGAGTGTCCGAAATATTGAAATGCTAAATGATACCACAAAATGAAATATCTGTGTAGGTTCATTACCAGTATCAGCTTAAGCCCGGTTAAAATTTCTCTCAAGTAATCGGAAGTGTTTCTGTCCGGTTATCTGAACTAAAATTCTTTCTTTTAAACGTTACATAGAATGTTCCGTTACTGCAAACGAGTCAGACATGCCTTTAAAACTATTGTGGGATACCGCGAAGGGAATCCTTGTCAAGCTGTAGAATAGTTGGAATCGCTAAAGGTCGTATAGCGACTCATTACGAGATTCAGCGTTGGCTGTGCGTTCCACCCGCCCGCAAACGCAGGAGAGACGCAAATTGGACGCAGTATGGACGCAAACCGCACGCAAGACGGACGCAAAATGAACGCAGCCGAGACTCAAACCGCACGCAGGATGGATGCAGACGCACTGTTAGGTTATTTCTGAGCAGTACTGTATTAATTATCACTAATTATTAATTATTGACATCATTAAGATTTTTAAAATCATAAATATAGATGCTCATAATGCCCCATACACTTTTTTGTCCATCCTTATAATGGCTGGTTTCCTTTATACGTTTGTTGAATACAACTGTCAGAATGTCTTTCGAAATCTTGTTACGGCAGTAATATTGATTGGAGCAATTGGCTTTCCGTTTGCTTTGGGGATTCAGTGTTCACATTAAAATGAAAAAAACTGTAAAGCAATGGTACTCAAATATAATCCTTAAATGTCCACTCAGCAAGTTTGCCGTAAGACCAAGGTCCATTTATTATGTATTCCCTATTATTTGGCACACATGTCCTGCACACAAAAAAAGTACATTCTACACAGGTATTTCGATCACTTAGTCATTCGTGGCTTAGTACCTAAGACTACTTACTACTAAGTCTTACGGATAATAAAAATACTGAAAAGTATAATTTCCTATGCCAGCTATGAGTCCGGAGAAAGTTATGTTTGGGTCCACATCTGGACCACGGTCTGCCTATTGAGTACCGCGGCCATAAAGTATTCTGGTAGTTGTATTCAGCTGACTTAATGAGGGGAACCGGCTATTACTCTAAATAATTACCGGTCCCTTACAACTTTACAATTTTTTTTCACAGTACAAGTTATCAACCTTTACTGAATCTTGATCAACATCCTGGCAGTTTGAGCCATATATTGGTGAGTAAAGATTAGTTTCAAGCTGAGTGGTAGTAAGGCTTCCGTCGTGGGTCGGGTGGGAAGTAGTTTTTCAGAGTAATTAGGTGTAGTTACTGTACGGCAAATTTAGCAATTATATTTGTAATCTCAAGTCAACCAGTCAAATTCTGTCATTTAAGAACATATTTTTCACTTAGAATGACGTTATTTTTGCGAACTGTAAACCAATAATTTACCGACTTATGGATGACAGTTGGTGTACTACCCCTATACCTTGCCCTGTAGTTTTTAGTTGAGAATTAGCTCCAAAATCGAGTTAAGAAATTGATGAAATGCCAGATATGGGAAGGAAGATTACTGTAATTTAACCCTTGGTTGTGAACTTCGGCTTCATTTCACTACACTTCACTTGCATATTGTGGTATATGGTCGCTGTTTGAGAATATGTACACTTAGTTTAATGGTTGGTGCATCTGCGTGGAGTTCTCAGTTTATTGGTTATACAGTGATATTTTCATATGTTACCATCACTCATGATTTGAGAACATGTCAGTGGTTGGTGCATCTCACAGGGGATCAGCAGTTTATGGATTTTACAAGAATATACTCATAGGCTGCCATCACTCATTGTTTTAGACCATATTCATAGTTCACTGGTTAAAGTTTCTCATTGGTTATTTGAGGGTTGAGGGCTTAATTCCAGGAACTTGTAAAACTTTTCTTTGTCACAAACTTAAGTGCTAGCTGTCAAATAACAAAGGATATTGTATTTGTGGGGACATGTAGTGATTTATTGGAAGCAGGTTAAAAGTACAGGTAGTTCTGTTGTAATGTGATCTAAAGACCTTTTGTGAATACAGGGAAAATTGTTGACGGACCACTGAACGGACCTGTACCTGGACCATGGGATATTATGGCTCAACCATCACAAATGTTCATTCAAAGTAGCACACGAGTTGAAGTACCTCACAGTGCGTCAGTCAAGGTACAGTGATTAAACCAGTGATGTCGCTCGTTGACCACAAAATTCCCTTTTAATACTTTTTTTGGTAAAAGTTCCTCGCGTCATTTTAAATCAGAAGAAAATTAAAATCTTAAAATGTCCTCCCTTACAGTATATCCTCTTTAAGCAGTGATTCAGTATCACAGAGAAACAACGTCGACCATGTTACGACAGAACCTCACGTGAAATATGTTGGCGGAAAGTTAGCGGGTCGAAAGTGAACCCGGACCCTTAGTTGTTCTTGAGCTAAAGTTATTCTCCTTATTTTTTCGTTTATCAAGCAATGTCATCAATGATATGGTTATATGAAGGAGGATAAAAACAGTGCAAGCGTTTTTGGGGAAGAGGATGGATTTTTTTTGGGGGGGGAAGAAATGCAAAGTTCTTTCAATCACTGTTATGCTGAGTCCCTATTCATACAGTACCTATGCCCTAGACTACCTGGAATGATATTAAGACCATGCTTTTATGGACAAAACAAATTGCCTGGAGGAATTTAGAACGTTTTAACCTCAGGTAACATTGAGGATATGGGAGTTGTTTTATGATTGTAAGTGATTTCGGTATTTAGTAGAAGAATGCCGTGGACCGTCTTAAAGTGTTCCAGGTAGTACGTCTTGCTAAACATTGACTTCCACATTGACCTCAGCCAGGAGAGTTACTTGTCCTCCTCAATTATGTCATCTGTCTTGTTCATGTGTATACTCAATTCAAATATACTTTACTTTTCACTCCGATGCTGCTGTACGTGAAGCGAAGAAACGTTCGTCTTGATACTTGGTTTGCGCTCTGCCTGATTCATCGCTTTGTGTGATTAGGCAGTTGAGAGTTGAAAAAATTTTAAATTTAATGAGTTTACCGTTGTTTATGATGATATTTTTTATCACATATTTAGGACAAATGTTCTTCGTGCAACGGGCATGGTCGTCGAACCAAATTTGATAAAGAAAGGGAGCGTAGTTTTGCCATGACTCAGCACAAAACAGGTAAAGTAATAGTCAACGAAGGTAAACTAAGAAGTATCAAAAACTTACTGTATAGAAGAAGAAAGTATGAGTATTACCTAAGAGAGACACGACTTGCATGAAAACGCTGGTCGAGGGTCAGGGTAACGTGCGCACAAGATGTTCCTTATCTAGGTGAATAGTTGAGTGTTATTGTACAGTAAAAAAAAATTTAGCGAACTTCTGAGGAGTGTCCTATCTTGGCGGAAAATTGAGTGTTACAGTAATGACAGAAGACTGAGGGAACAACATAACTAAAGAGAACCAGCGATGGAGGAGTGTTGATCCTATTCTGGTGAAAGACTATGTGGTATTTTAGGGTTGTGGGGCTCGAGGTGAACAACTTCTTCACAATGTCTAGTCTATATGGAAGTCTGAGTGTTCCTTATAAGGTGAATGCACTTGGGTACAAGACAAGTTGACGTATCCAATCTGCGAGGAATGTTCCTTTCAATTGACTGGCTGAGTGATACCGCAGTATGAGAAAGGCGATAGTATCGACCATGTGATTAACGTGATAGCGAAAGTACGGAGAGCTAGTATATAGCGATATAGTGGGCTGTGATTCCAAACATGAATTGTACACTTGTCTGAAAAGTATACAACCGTCAGAATTACTTTCACATTGCAAATCTTGTAGTAATGTTCGTCAAGTTAATTTTACGAATGTTAATTTCAACCGCAAATACCTTATTCTTGTTTCTTAAAGGTGCAGCTCTTGCAATGGCGACGAAAGAGTTCGATGCAACACCTGCAGGACTCATGGCAAGTTGAAGACCTTCACACAACTGACCGTCACATGGTAATACAACCAATTATACAATCACTGTAGCCTGAATTCGATCTTTCTCAACCGCATGAAAAAAACTAAAATTATTTCCTTTTTCATCTGCTGATTTATATTCCAAATTTGCCCAAAATCATCATTTTGAAACTCATGAAAAGGACGGTCCCCGAGCACAGCAGGCGCCCACTAGAATCTGCTAGTACTTCGGTATAATAACGTATGAGCTCTTCAAATATTTCAATAAACCTCCGAAACATTTACTGGTGAAGCTGATGTTGTTTGCCTCAGGAATTAACGGTATTTTTACCTGATCTTTAGGGAAAAACCATGAAAAGGACTTTGTTGTTGAGCGATCTCAAGGTGGGCTGAAAGACAAAGTTGCCGGAGCAGCAGGCATTGAGATATTCCATCAGAAATTCCCTCGGGTGAACAGACTGTCCTACGCTAAAAGATTACTGGAATTATGGTCGAGTAGCGACACGTACACTGCCATTTGTGAGCTTGTAAACTTCAGAATGTTTTGATATTAAAAATACATGGTATTGGGTGGTAAACCAAATGATAGATGCTGTATGTTGGGGTTTAATAATAGCCTTAATTCTTAACCCTCCCTCCCTCCCTTCCTTCCTTCTTTCCTTCCTTCCTTCCTTCCTTCCTTCCTTCCTTCCTTCCTTCCTTCCTTCCTTCTTTCCTTCCTTCCTTCCTTCCTTCCTTCCTTCCTTCCTTCCTTCCTTTCTACCTGCCTGCCTTCCTTCCTTCTTTCCTTCCTTCCTTCCCTCCCTCCTGCCTTCCTTTCTTCCTGCCTCTCTCTCTTCCTTCACTGTAGACATCCACATAATCATAACTTAAGACATTATGAATTCTCTTCAGGCATGGCCCATAACAACCTTCACTGACAAAGACATCAACGTGGCATCACAAAGAACTCTGAACAAACACGCCAGTGCTTGGCCCCAAGATAGAATATTGATGCAGGTATTGTTTTGGAAACTTTGGAGGTTACTCCATGACATCACTCTAAACTTTTGTATGTTTAGTGTTGTGGGATACATACACGTACATGCACAGTTTCAAGTGAATTCCTTCGATAATCTAAAAGATTTGGGGAACTTTCCAGGAAGTCATTAAGTACAGTAGTTTGACGTCAAAGATACGTCATTTGCTGATTAAACACATCTTAACGAAGCTAGATATATGACTTGTAAACGCCAGTCATTATAACTTCAGCAGTTTTTTTTTAAATTAATTTTCACAGAACGCTGCGCCAGCAGACAGTTTGAATTGAAAAAGTAAAAGATAAAATAAATACCAAAAAATACTGACATTGCGAGAGCTCAAGCTTTGAGAATACTACAAGACTCTAGATTCAACTTGACAGTGACTTTGGAGTATAATCGATATATCGTCATTAATCTCATGTCTTCTCTACATTATTTTGTTATTTTTATATTGGATAACTCTATCAGCTACCTAAGCTATTCTCCCTAGAGGTCCAGTAAAGACCACCCCACGTCGGTCCAATGTTACTACAGGAAGAAACCGAGTACCAGGAGGAAACGTGCGATGTTTCGAAGAGTCAAACTGGACATCACTCTTGTCACATGTGACCAAGGTAACTTTTATCAGATAACTGCACGGAGCTGGAATCGTGCCCCAGTCACTGGGGTAAGAGATACGTGCACTACCACTGTGCCACAGATACCCCAGTTACAGAGGTGAGAGACACATGCACAACCACTGTACCAGCATTACGCCAGTTACAGAGGTGAGAGACACGTACACTACCACTGTGCCATCAACATTCCGGTTTCAGAAGTGAGAGACACTACCACTGTACCATCAACACTCCAATTACAGAAGTGAGAGACATGTGCGCTACCACTGTACCACCAACACTTGAATTTCAGAGGTGAGAGACACGTACGCTACCACTGTGCGACCTACACGCCAGTTGCAGAGATGTGAGGCACGTACACAGTGATTGTGCCACCAGCAGTCCAGTTACAGAGGTGAGAGGCCCGTACACTACCCCTGTACCACCAACACTCCAGTTACAGAGGCGAGAGAGACGTACACTACCACTGTACCATCAACACGCCAGTTACAGAGATGAGAGACACGAACACTACCACTGTAACACCAACACGCCAGTCACAGAGGTAAGAGACACGTACACTACCACTGTACCATCAACACTCCAATCACAGAGGTGAGAGACAGGTGCGCTACCACTGAACCACCAACACTCGAATTTCAGAGGTGAGAGACACACTACCACTGTGCCGCCAACACTCCAGTTACAGAGGTGAGAGACACGTACACTACCACTGTGCGACCTACACGCCAGTTGGAGAGATGTGAGGCACGTACACTGTGATTGTGCCACCAGCAGTCCAGTTACTGAGGTGAGAGGGATGTACACTACCCCTGTACCACCAACACTCCAGGTACAGAGGCGAGAGAGACGTACACTACCACTGTACCATCAACACGCCAGTTACAGAGGTGAGAGACACGTACATTACCTCTGTATCACCAACACGCCAATCACAGAGGCAATAGGCACGTACACTACCACTGTACCACCGACACGCCAGTTTCAGAGGTGAGAGACACATGCGCTACCTCTGTATCACGAACACCTGTTTCAGAGGAAAGAAACACGCACACTACGACTGTGCCACCCATGCCTCAGTTACAGAAGTGAGAGACTCGCACACTACCACTACGCCACCAACACTCCCTCCAGTTACAGTGGTAATAGACACAACACCACTTCTGTACCCCCAAAAACCCACCATAGTCAAATCATAATCGGTCTGTTTTATCGTATAACTTTTACATATTATATACTCTGTAATTTCCTACTCTGATTTACTAATCATTGATTTGTTCAGCGCCAAACACTCCGAGCTGTCCCTGTGGCTGAAGTTGCCTACGGATGGAAGGATCAGAATCTATGTTTCTATGTTTATGACAATAATCCTCGTAAAGTTTTTCCTCCTGATTGTGCCCAGCAATGTTGCTGTGGTTGCACGATCCTGTGAGCCTGGGAAGTAAAGATTCTACGTGCGCAGAGATTATCAAATGCCGCTTACATCACTTCCAGTTTTGCTATATATGTCGGAGGACTTTTGACTGCAATTTTATCTGGGGAATTTAAGGTCCAGTGCTTTAGCTTGACAAGAGTTTTTGGGGTCAACCTTGCTCTGAACGAAACCTGAAAGGAACTTGAGGGACTTGGAAGGAACCGAAAATACTCCTCGAAAACAAACAACAATTTTACAAGAACAGCCACAGGCAGCCCAGGAGTGAATGTAGCTGACTTGAGTATTTGTAAATATCGTTAATAAAGCTATATAAGCTGTATTTACTCTGTTTATGGCAGGCGAACAGAAGAGAGAACTCAGAGAAGCCACTTGACAAGAGCGAATTCAAAACTCGCCTCGTTCCCCTTACTGACGGCTTCGCCCCAGTTACTTTCAAGCGTTCGGTCACGGTCATTTGACCGACGCAAAATGTGCTAGACTCCCGAGATCCGGCAGCGCGATTTATCAATTTCGTGATCACTCAATTTTCACTGTTCGCTGTCGTTTTGTTCTCTCAGTTCAATCTACGACATTTGGGGCGTTATGTTTTGCGACCGCTGATCAAAGACAGCGGGTTACTCCCGGTGAGACATTTTTCCGAGGTTTTTGGCACGCATTCTTTTTTCCACCCTTCTTTGCGCATTCCACAAGTGAACAAAATTGTGCAACAAAAAAGTGAACAAAAAGTGAGCAAAATTCTTTTTGCTTAAATTTGTCTGGCAACAGGGATTCAGTGGAGCCAGAGGTCAGTAAAGTTAGTAATAGTGAGCACGAGAGTCTTGTGTCAGACTGTGACTTTCACTTTATGCAATGTCCTTCTGATGGTGATGAGGAGAAAAGTAATGTAAGTCTGTGGTGGAAAGATAACTTTGACAGTGACTCTGATTCAGATTCAATGGAGTTTAAAGGATTCTAATCTGTTTTAGTAGAAACATTTAGCATACGCAGAGACAACCCATAAACTGTTATAATGTAGGGTGTTTTACCATTTGTGTAATATATTGTACTATTTGTAGTGCATGAATTGTGCTCTTTGATTTCTATTTTATTTATGTTAATAAAATGTTTTGTTATTTCAAGCAAGAGTTTATTAATGACGGGATCCAAATGTCAGACACCAATTCAAAAATGTTTGGCACCAACTTCTTCGCACCTGACATTCTGTTAGGCACCCCTGTGAAAGTTATTTTCAGGTTTGAGATTAGCAAGTAACTTCACACTTTGACACCAAACACTTCAGGAAACACTCAAGTAGCTCAGAAATAGTAAGCGAAGTGGCCAAAAAAATACAGTGGAACCTCGCTAAATCGAACTACCAAGGGCAATGAGAAATAGATCGAGTTAGCGGGGGTTGGAGTTATCGGGGTGTGCGTTGACTTTCAAGTATCCTGTTAACAATTTATAAGGTATCGTGGTTTATGTTTCATCCACTATTACCAGTCATTTTGGTACAGTCAGTTAAGAATATTATTATTTTTCTCCATGGATTGAGCTGATTGTGTTGTCCTGAATACTGATATTACCATACTGCAATGTCTGCTGCTATGAAGTTGAATAACTGTCTATAATGAAATTACTATTCCAGAATACATGTACAAGTTCAGTGAATGTCTGGCTCTTTTACATACGGCTGTACATATTTGTGAAAACCCCACGAAATAAAATCGGCTAAACTAGAACAGTTATGACGGGCTACTCAAGACTAATTTATGGGACATTTTAAGGATTGTTGCGCAATATTCACCCCAGATAATGCTGGAAAGGTCTTTCCTAGGCTTGAATTGCGTTTCCATTCATTGTCACGTTGTTATCAGTATAGATTCAAGACACCGACAAGTCAAAAAGCCAAGTCCTGACACTTCCAGGTTTACCGACCGACGTTGTCAAAATAGAGTTCGAATTAACGGGGTAAATTTTAGCCAAGGGAGCATAAAGGTAGGTTCGAGTTAGCGGGGAGTTCGAGTTAACCAAGTTCGAACTAGCGAGGTTCTACTGTAGCAACATCTTGAGCACCGATACTTGAACTACCTACGCACAAATTGGTAAATTTCAAAACAGTGTGGAAAGACTAGAAACGAACAAAAGTTTGCAAGTTTTTACCGTAAATTTTACCTCTCTCTATATATGCGGGATCAAATTTCCTGCTACTGGTCACTTATTTCAAATCTTAAAATGCACGTTCATTGGTCATTACAAGCTGCTGACATGTGACGTCCGCCAAGTTAAACTGAACAACAGGGGGGTTAACTAAACAAGTGATAAAAATTTTAAGCAAAGTAAAATAAAATTAAATACTTTCTAAAAGAAAGATGATGAATTAGTTGGAAAGAATACTGTCATAGGGATAAGGAACAAGTATGTTTTCTATATAAAACGTCGGCTACGACAATAAAAACAGAGGAAATTAGAAAGATTTTTGCTGAGGTAGGTAAATAAATTTTGTGTTATTTTGGAACGAGCCGAACATTCATACGCTGTGAAGATGAATTTGAAGATATTTTTTTTCATCAATGAAGAATATTAAAGCCAGCTTAAGTAATTTTATAGATACCAGTGTTTTGTATGGACGTTTGTAGAAGCAGCAAGATGGATAAGCTCGAAGCTGGGAAATTTTACCGTTCCACGCTTAGGCTTGGTGAGTTTGTAGGTTTATTGTTGTTGCCGTCGTTGTTGAACGTCGTATTTTAAATTTGATTTGATAAATGGTCGCCGTAGTTGCTGCAAGTCAAGCCGGTTAATCCGAGCATACAGCTTCACTCCAGTGAGAAGCGACTGCCAAAAGTAAAAGTTGTAACAAGAAAAAATCAGGATTCTCCGTGCTTTCTTTCTCGACAAAGCATGAAGAATTTTCTAAATTACGAATGTTACAGCTTGCTGCAGATGTAGAGCTTTGTTTGCGGCAATGTGATTGCCTTACGGCTTTCTTGACGAATTTTTATTACTACCAGTTGTATTTTACCTCTTAGTCCAAACCAGCTTCGATCTTGTCTTTTGTTATTGATTACGAAGCATTAGGAGCCATGAATCAGGGTGACAAACTTTTTTTCACTTGTTTGAAGTTTAGTTCGTTATTTTCTTAGTCACTTGTGAGTGGGAAATTTAGTGCTGTATTGGGGCTTGTTTTTACATAACTTAACTTTCTTTGTTTTAACTAAATTGGAATTGCATAAAGATCAATTTCGTTCTGATATCTGTGGTTTACAAGATTCAGCACAAGTACAGTCAGCTGATGATCATATTGGTCGGATCCTGTATTTCTGTTACCAAATTCAATGTTCTTTGGCATGCACTTTTTCTTGCGCCGGCAGGGTAGAAAACCTTTTGATAGAGAGATAAAAGTTTTTGGCTGTAATCTGCTGTAAGACAACATTTCACCTTTAAGAGAAGTAATTAGTTCTGTCGACAGTCCATGACACTAAGATCATAGTTATTAAAGAAGTTCTACCGAACTGATATTGGATTGTCTCCTTGTATTTTTTGTTCATTCTTTTATAGCGAATTATGTTACACAGTTTATGTTAACTGGTCAAAAGTTGTAAAATCGGTTCTTAAACATAAAGAGGGAAGGAAGGCACCGTAGCATGTTTCACATGAAGAAAAGCATGGAGAATCCTTGTTTATTCTTGTCACTTTTACTTTTCGCCGTCGCTTCTCACTGGAGTGAAGCTCTATACTCGCATTAACCTTGATTTATAGCAACTGGTACACAGTCAAGTTAGAAATACGACGTTCAACAACGACGGCAACAATAATAAACCTACAAACTCACCAAGCGTAAGCGTGGAACGGTAAAATTTCCCAGACCCCAGCTTATCCATCTTGCTGCTTCTACAACCGTCCACACAAAACACTGGCATATATGAAAATTTTTAAGCAGGTTTTAATATTCTTTATTGCTGAAGGAAAATATCTTCAAATTCATCTTCACAGAATAATAACACAAAATTTATTTACCTACCTCAGCAAAAATCTTTCTAACTCCCTCTGTTTTTATTGTCGTAGCCGACAACGTTTTATATAGCAGGGCTGCAAATTACTGTCGGACATCGGACAATGTCCGAATAAATTTGACTAATGTCCGACAAAAATAACTTGATCGGACATTGGTCCGTCCAAAAATTTGTATTGTCCGAAACACAAAATTCGAAATAGAAATTTATTGTCATTTGAAATAAAATCTGGCCAAATAACGTCGTTTCCAATTCTAAGAAATATACACTTACCAAGCTTCGAAAGCCATACGACAAACAAAA
This sequence comes from Heliopora coerulea, assembly GCA_030142905.1. Lineage (NCBI taxonomy): Eukaryota > Metazoa > Cnidaria > Anthozoa > Scleralcyonacea > Helioporidae > Heliopora > Heliopora coerulea. The sequence goes on from JASJOG010000493.1 coordinate 132,277, forward strand.
CTGGTGCAACCAGCAAAAATACAAACTTTCAACTGTCGTCAACAAACAATATACTAGAAATATGTTTTGGCAATAAACCCTTCGTCCGCGTCTAACCAATAATCTTGAAGCTTTTTTGGACGTTTCGCTTGAAAGTGTTTCGATGGCCGCGAAAATAAAATGAATTTGTTTACTTTTATTTGTGGGGCCTCATTAGGGGGGAGGGGTCCGGCTATACTATATCCCTTTAAATATCCCGTATACCCTTAATTCTGCGATCTTTGACCCCTATCAAAGAAAGTAGAAATTCTGATATTCTTTGTCCAATATCCAGTATCCCTATAATTTTTTACTTCAGTATTCTGCATCTCTTATTTTGTCGAAAGTCCGTAAGCCGTTGCGGAGACTGGAAACTACCAAACCGAACAAAACAAAATACAAACAGCTAATGCAAAAAATTAAAATAAACCCAAAATAAACCATAACCTAAACCCAAGCCAAACCTAAACTCAAATTCAAAAAAATTAAAACAAAGAAAAAAAATAAAAAGAAACGAAAATTGAACTGGAAACTTTATGTCCCGCGGAGGATCGAACCCGGACTGGACCGCTCCGGAATCATTGGTCTGCCCCGCATGACTAACCTGGACCCCTCGAAAAAACATCTGTAAAAACAGATTGTTTACTTTTTGTCTAGCTGAAACTAAAACTGCTTTGAGCAGGCATTTGACTCTTCGGTTTGAATATTTCCTGGACCGAAAAAACATCTGTAAAAACAGATTGTTTACTTTTTGTCTAGCTGAAACTAAAACTGCTTTGAGCAGGCATTTGACTCTTCGGTTTGAATATTTCCATTATTTGTAAAATATTTTTGAACCGCTGTAAAACCAAAGCTTAGTCTCCGTTTTAGTCTATAGGCAGAAGGACGGCTCGCAATCCAGCAGGTAGCATTAAAAGTAAAGTTATTTAATCTATTTCAAGGAAAACCTTGCGATATACTAATTATCTTGCCAGACCTTCCGGAGGGGGTGGACGTAAAAATATTTCAACACGCGGAACAGAGCAAATCCTAAACCATTCGGACGAATTTCTATTTCAAAGTCATGTTTAAAGAGTAGGATGGATATCCCTGATGTAGAAGTACTATCCGACTTAGAGAAGGTTTTGCAAGCAGCTCAGGATGTGGAATCACATTGCTTTAATCTTGAAAGTAAATATTCAACAACTGCTCGTTGGATCAACAAAACAAACACTCTTATTGGAACTCACTTAGAGGTTGACCAACATGGGCAAGTTCTTATTCCTGATGATATTTCACAATCGTCTGATAGATTTATTGCCTACAAGCCAACTGCGAATGGTGATTGTCTGTTTAACTCAGTCTCTTGTTTGTTAGTGGGAAATGATTCGATTTCCTATCACCTCCGTCTGCTAACAGCTCTTGAACTCTCGATGAACAATGGATATTATGCTGAGCATCCAAAAATCAAGCAGCGGTAGTATTTGTAAAGCAACCTTGTTTGCGATTTGCTTGTCAAAGTTAGGAATGAGTGTATGGGATATTTCAAAAAATCCTACAAAAGGAATCCAAGCAGAGGCTCAAGTTGCTTCCAAGCCAAAAGAATGGGCAGGAATGTTTCATTTGATGGCACTTGCCAGTGTTATTGGCAGGCCTATATTTTCAGTCTACTCTAATGTTCCGTTGGTGTTCCGAGAATTGCTCCACGGAATGGTACAACCATGAATTGCAGAACATGTTCAAGCACAAGAAAGCACCCTTTATATTAGGTGGTCTAGAGACAGAAATTTTGATGATATATCTGGACGGTGGTATCAACCAAATCACTTTATGCCATAGCTAAAATCAGAACAAGTTAATAAGGAAACTAATGTCAAAGAAAACACAGGGTGCTAAAATCACAGATTTTTTTCAAGGACAAGGAGGACCACAAAAGCGTAAGAGCAGTGAGAAACCAGATTCAGAAACTCCAGAAAGAAAGCAAAAACCAGATGATTCCAGCAAGAAGAGCATAAAAAAGTTGAAATCAGAGACGGTAGAAAGGTGGAAAACTAATGATCTTGCAACCTATGAAGCCAAAACCTGGCTTATCTATCAGGAAGAAAATATTGGTGGGAAGAAGTATTTCTCTGATCTGAAGTGTAAAGTTTGTTCTAAGTTTGAAGATTCTATCAATAAACGTCGTAACTTTAGCGGAACATTTATTGATGGTTCCACCAATTTCAAAATATCCAGTGTGATCGATCATGCTAATTCTGAAATACACACGATAGCTCTCAATCTATTTAGGCGAAAGAGTGGGAAACCAGCAACACCAGTCAATAAAGAAAAAAACCAGCCCACATTGGACTTCAAACTTAGCCCACAACAAGAAGAAATGAAAAGGAAATTCGATATTTCATATTTTGTGGTAAAAGAAGAACTTCCGTTGACAAAGCATGAAAAGATATTAGAATTAGAAAGAAGGCATGGTGTTTCCCATGATTCCACATATTGCAACCGAACTGCGGCAACCAATTTTATTTCGTACCAATCAGATCATCTGAAAAGTCAACTTTCAAAAGACATTGCAAATGCAAAATTTTTCAGTGTCATATTTGGCGGAACAACTGATTGTGCAGTTGTTGAGCAGGAAGCTGTATTTGCCATCTATTTTGACGCAGATCCCAATATAGATGATGCCAGTTCTGACCAAGAATCAATGGTGAAAGTACAGATGGGCTATCTTTCTTTGAAGAACCTAACTAGTTCCACAGCTGAGGGGGTAGTGAGTGGAATAAAGCATGCTCTGGAATCTCTAGGACTCTATGAGATTGGTGTGCCACCACCAAGTCCAGTTGGACTAGGAGGGGATGGTTGCAGCACTAACCGTGGAGAAAAAGGTGGGGTGATAGCCATCCTAAAGAAAGAATTTCCTCGGTTTGTTTTCGTATGGTGTGTTGCTCACAGGTTAGAACTAGCTTTGAAGGATGCTTTAAACGGGACCTACTTCAAAGAGGTTGACGAATTTCTTTTACGTTTGTATTACCTGTATGAGAAGAGTCCAAAGAAGATGAGAAGATTAGAAGAACTCCACAATTCATGCAAGCAGTGTCTGGAATTTGTTGAGAGTTCCTTAAAGCCTAAACGAGCTAGTGGTACGAGGTGGATTCTCCATAAAGTGCGTACATTAAAATTACTTGGAGATAAGTTTGGTATTTACATGCAGCATTTGGAGTCCTTAAGTTGTGAGGATTCTGTTAAGCGAACAGATCAAGCAAAACTCAAAGGATATTTGAGGAAGTGGAAGACCGGGAAAATGTTTGTCTATTCATGTTTTTTTATTGATCTGCTTCAGTCCTCAGCATCACTATCAGCAGCGTTTCAAGATTTAGATGTAGATACTGTGTCTGCCTCCCAAGCCATGTCAAAAGCAAAGACGCAGCTTGATACTTTAGTAAGCCACGAACCAGAAAAACTGGGAGTTGTTAAGTATTATTTGGGCCTTTTAGAAGACGCTACTTACCAAGGAGTGCAACTCTCCGGATTTGACGCTGCATTAAATGGCTTGAAGAAAGATTTCAGTATGTATGTTGATTTGGTGAAAGAGGCAATAAAGAGTCGTCTTGAAGGTTCTGATGACTTCACTGAAGTTGCCACATTACTCAATTGTGAACTCTGGGATAAAAACTACGAGATGAACGAGATTATTGAAGCTAGTGTAGTTAAGTTCTCTAAGCAATTTCAAGAACCTCTAAACCAACAAGGTTTGAGAGTTACTGAGCCAGAGCTTCTGGAAGGGTTTACTTTATCATCAGAATCGTATGCACTACAATTTTAATTCTTGTCTTCAGTTTGCTGATTGCAAAAAGAAGAACTTTAAGAAGGACGGTTGATTTGAGTGTTTGTCAGACTGGGATGCTAGTGGTTAAACAGTGGTACAGTATTAGTGGTCAGCATAAAACATGAAACAAAGCAAATCAAATCCTTTATCTTATTCAGTGGCTTTCTGTGTTTTATGCTGGGCACTAATATTTGTCTTAAGATATAGTTATATTTAGCTTTAAGTTGTTCTGTTGATTGCTAAAATGCCACTAATTACTGGCCACTGTAAATATCTTTCACCACAACTTGTAATCCTTAATGAACCGACTTTCATTTTTTCTTTTGTTGATTACATTTTGATAAACAAATTATGCTCCTCTGTGAAAAACAGAGGAGCATAATTGATTTATGCTGTTGCATGGAAAGCACCTTTGAAAGGTCTGGCCACAATTTGTTTAAAGTTTATCACATCATCTATGTATCTGGGAGTGTCCTTTAATAGATCATTGATACTGGGATAGTCAACAGTGAAAATGGACCCAGAATTCAATTTGTTGTCATGATATCTCTGTATAAAATATGGAGTAGACATGTCCTTTCATTCTATATCAATCAAGTATGATTCTGAAATAGAATTGAAACACTGCACATCCTCTTTTGGATAGTGTTAAGTTGTCTCGAGAATATCTCGTGCACTTACATTGGATAAAAACTCGCCTCCAATCCCTGTGGACTCGTTAGCTCAACAGGTAGAGCGGCGGACCGGTATCACGAGGGTGTGAGTTCAAATCCTGCTTGAGTCAACTTTTTTCAGTTGATATTGGCAGTGTCAGGTTACCACAAAAAGTTTCTCTTCATGTATATCTCTGAGGATGATTCTGAAATAGCATCTATTACAGTATACAGTGCTGTGTTATCTTTGTCAATTAATATTGTTTATTGATATTGTCGTGTTGTGTAATGAAACAGTTTCTGTACTTGATTTTTCGTAATTCCGTCTCGTTTTATTTTCTTCTTTCTAGCATCCAACTTCTGGAGTTCAGGTACGCATTAGACCTGACTAAATCTTTATCTGGACAAAGAGGAAGGCTTCGTTCCTTGGAGAGCTGCATATGACAGTATCGAAGGTTTAACCAAAATTCTTCCAAGAACCCGAATAATTTACAAGGGACTGATGGTGAGTTCATCCTCTTTTACCCTACTGAAAAATTTAACTGAAATTTAATATTAGTAAATTCAATTTAATCTTATTGTAGGTTGAATTTTAGGGTGTATAAAGCATTTTACAGATACTTGGTTAATTGCAACGTGTGTCCTGAACTTTCGGGGTAACAAAGGTTCTTAAAAACTGAACTTTTATTTTCTTTAATTTGAAGGAATAGTGGTTTACGAAAATGAGGCCCAACTTGGACAGACTTGGCTTCGAAAACAACGGAACTCATTTGGAAAGGTAACAGTTCTGAAACTGTCGCAAACTTTGAGCTATTCGCAGTAGAGAAGTTGTCAAACTTGTTGGCCACGGATATAGATAAAATAAAGAAAATTCTAGAAGAAAAAAGCTACAGCTGGATGTATTTATGTATGTACATACAATTAATCATATGTGTACGTTTATAGGAATGTATGAATGTAACTACATATTTATGTATGAATGTATGTATGTATGTTTGTATGTGTATATGCATGTGTGTATGTATGTGTGTATGTATGTACATATGTATGTTTGTTGGCAGGTATTTAGGTGGATGGGTGTCTATGTCAATGGATGGATTGATGGATTGGTAAGTTGGTGGTTGGGTAGTTTTGCAGATAGGTAGGTAGGTTGGTTGGTGAATAAGTGGGTAGGTGGATAGGTAGATATGTGGGTAATTAGGTAGATAGGTAGGCGGGTGGGTAGATGTGTAGGTAGATGAGTAAACTTTGTAAATAGTTAGGTGGATTGGTGGGTGTGTAAATAGGTAGATGGGTGGGTTGGTGGTTACGCAGATAAGTTCGAAGGGTGTGAACCTCACACCTCCCTGTATATCTTTTATATACATGTGTATATGTGTGCATTGTGTATCTCTTTTTGCAAACCTAAGTAATTCCAGGATTAAAATATATTGTATTAATTCAGTCAGGTATTTTCGCGTCGAGGTGATGTATGCCGCGTGCTCCGTCAAGAACGAAACCTGTATGAAAAAGACCAAGGATTGTTTTGATACATAGATCGAAAACGATACAAAATCGTAAGTGAAACGTGTTTTTGCAAGCGTTGTCCCTCTAACTTAACATGTCCAGTACGTTAGCCCAGCTACTTGTGCGTGACGAACGATATTCATCAGAGAGGTGACCTAAATGTTAAGTGACGTCATCCCCGTCGAGAATCATGGGAAGCTGACATGACAGTCTTACCATTACATATGTTGTAACATGAACAGCAATTCCGTCTACGTTATTTTACAACTATAAGTACTGGTAATTATCCAAGATGGCGTGAAAGTCTTTTCATTTACTGTCGATACCAAAAAGAAACTCTTACTTCTTAACAATTCCATTATTCAAAGGTTAACGCTTTTGTTATCCACAAAAACATGAGAATCCTACCATTGACTGATGTGTCAAAGAGCGGACGCTTTCTCCACTGCAGTCACCGACGGCTTATCGGGTACTGGTGGAACTGTGGTAGTGCACGTGTCTCTCACCACTGTGACTTGGATTCGATTCTGGCTCCGTTCAGTTATCTGATTAAAGTTACCTTGGTCACATGTGAGAAGAGTGTTGTCCAGTTTGCACTGGGTACTCCATTTCCTCCTGTAGTAACACTGGACGCATGAGGGGTGGCCCTTACTGGACCTTCAGGGAGAATAGTTTGGGTAGCCGATAGGGTTATCCAATATAAATAAAGGCACTTTAGTGAATGAGTATGATGTAATGCATTCACTAAAAATTTGCTTTCACTAAAAATTGCTCCATAGACCTGTCCCTGCAGATCTCAGATCACCTGTTTATTTCTTTGGAATGTCTCAAAGTGGTGAGAAAGAACGGGATATAGCTTTCGAAAGACTTCAAAAACCCAATGTGGCCTCCGAAAGTACTAAGATTATGTACGGCTTAGCAGGAACTTCTGAACCGTGGCTTATTAACAGGTCTACAGTAAATTCTAAACAGTTAATATTTCAAAAGTTTTATAACCAGTCCTTAATCGAAGTTCCAGAGCTATAAGCTTAACAACCAAACGTACATATTACACGATGTACTAACAATATTACGTAGGATTAGTTAAATTTTGTTACTCGTCCCCAGGTACTTGCAATACGCTATCAACGCAAGCAAGATCTAAACCCAAGACACAGCCACTGTGGTCTCCTATGTGGTTACGTATAATCTTATAGGGCGTCACTTTGCATGGAACTTTCTAAAGGAAATGTGGCTGACCATTTTAAAGAGGTAAGCTTTCAGTGAATGCTGATCAATACATTGTTGTACCTTTCATCCTCATCTGTAACGGTTCCCAGTTATTAGTTAAATCTCTAAAAAGAAAAAGTTTACTAAAACGAACTGTACACCCACCTCTGTGACTGGAGTAATAGTGGTACAGTGGTAGTGTATGTGTCTCATTTCTGTAACTGGGGTGTTGGTGGTACAGTGGTAGTGTATGTGTCTCATTTCTGTAACTGGGGTGTTGGTGGTACAGTGGTAGTGTATGTGTCTCATTTCTGTAACTGGGGTGTTGGTGGTACAGTGGTAGTGTATGTGTCTCTCACTTCTGTCGTTGAGGTGTTGGTGTTACAGTGATGGTGCATGTGTCTTTCACTTCTGTAACTGGGGTGTTGGCGGTCCAGTGGTAGTGGATGCGCCTCTCACTTCTGTAACTTGGGTGTTGGTGGGACAGTGACAGTGCATGTGTCTCTAACCTCTGCAACTGTGGTGTAGGTGTAACAGTGGTAGTGCATCTGTCTCTCACTTCTGTAACTGGGGGGTTGGTGGTACAGTGATAGTGCACGTATTTCTCGCTCCTGCAACTGGGGTGTTGGTGGCACAGTGGTAGTGCATGTGCCTCTCACCTCTGCAACTTAGTTGTTGGTGGAACAGTGGTAGTGCATGTACCTCTCAGCTCTGTACCTGGAGTGTTGGTTGCACAGTGGCAGTGCATGTGTGCCTCTCACCCCTGTAATTGGGATGTCGGTGGCACATTGGGAGTGCATGTGTCTCTCGCCTCTGCAACTGGGTTGTTGGTGGCACTGTAGTAGTGCATGTGTCCCTCACGTCTGCAACTGGAGTGGTGGTGCTACAGTGGTAGTGAATGTCTCTCTCACTTCTGTCATTGGGGTGTTGGTGCCACATTGGGAGTGCATGTGTCTCTCGCCTCTGCAACTGGGTTGTTGGTGATACAATTGTAATACATGTGCCTCTCACCTCTGTAACTGGGGTGTCGGTGGCACAGTGGTCGTGCATGTCTCTCACCTGTGCAACTGGGGTGTTGGTTGTATAGTGGTTGTGCATGCGTCTCTTACTTCTGTAACTAGAGTGTTGGTGGCACAGTGGCAGTGCACGTGTCTCTTACCTCTGTAACTGGAGTGTTGGTGGTACAGTGGTAGTCCATGTATCTGTCACCACTGTGACTGTGGTGTTGGTGGCACAGTGTGTACCATTTATATTTTGACCTGGCAAATAATGATATTGATGAAATTTATATTTTAGAAGTGTGAGAGCTTGGAGATATCTTGAGAAGATAGATGAACGATCGTCAAGCTCTGTCCTTAGAAAAACGATTTGTGAGCCCCAGACGGGGATCGAACCTGCAACCTTCTGAATAACCCATGATATAACCCATCATAAATATGATATAACCCATATGTTATAGCATTATTAACATATAGTGACTTCCGCTTAGGTCGCACATATGTCGAACTTGCACCTTAGCTCACCATCTGAGTCTAAGTAGCTCAATGGTTAGAGCGTCTCATCGGTCTTCGTAATGGTTAAAAGTGACATCAGATTGAACACGAGAAGTTAAATTCCATATCTCCAAGCGCCCATGTATTATTTTCTTTTTGCCTCAAAATAAACTAATGGTATTTTATTAGAAAGATGAAATTTCAGAAGTATAACCGGAAAAATTTTATCGTCATAAAATATCAAAATCATCTTGAGCGTTTTCGCTTCACTCCACCTCAGTCTCCTTACCATAAAATCTCTACAATGGTTTCTATCTTTTGCGATTTTTAGTGTTAACTGGAAAAAAACGAAGCTTTGAAAGCGATCAATCACTGTTTCTTGGACATGAATCATGTCATGAACAACCAACTTCTTGAGTGAAACTGGTAAGAGTGACAGAAATCAAGATATGCAGACCCAAACAATGCCAGAGAAAGCAATGAAAGTAATAGAACCATCAAGACCCGATCAGTGCCAGAGAGAGGAATGAATACCAATCAAATCGTCAAGATCGGAGAAATACCCAAAAAGCCTATGACAGGAAAGGAACCATTGAAAGTGAACAGTTGCAGATAACACAATGACAGCAGTTAATCCAGACTCAGCAATCAAACTATCTTGAGTTCTTGACCCAACAAATAGTCAATAATACAATGCCAGTTATCAGCTATCAAAAGCCAACGAAGAGCAAGGACTGTAATAACAATAATTGAAGTTTTTAATGTGACGTATAATGTAATAATTGGAGCCGAAAATATGATGTTATTTATTTTTATCACAGTCATCAATAAACGTTAGATTTGAGAAGGGTTTCTTAGTTAATATATATATATATATATATATTACCGAGTAAACCGACTAATTGTGACAAACGTGTCACAGATATGGCATGGATATCTAGAGCGCTCAATCCCATAATAGGCAGAGCAAAAACGCAAATTAAAGGCAATTTTTTGTTTGCTGTCGCTACTCTGAGTTTCACGCACTTAGGCGATCATCAGGCAACTGACAGATCATTTATTTATTCATACTTTTAAACATCACAGTGTTATGTTAGGTGGTGTTTTGTTACGTCCCTTCGTTATTATCAATTTTCTCTCCAATTTTTCCATAATAACGAAGGGACGTAAGAATAATCTCCTTAAACAGTAGATCAGAACTTTTCACCAGGTGCCGACACGTGAAACTTAGAGTAGCGACAGCAAACAAAAATTTGCCTTTGATTTGCATTTATGTATATACATTTATATATATATATTTACATATACATATACATATATATATATATATATATATATATATATATATATATATAACTGCAGACGGAACCGTTTCGGCCCTTTGGGCCTCATCAGTGCAGTGCTGACAAGCAGGATGGAGAAGCCTACATTATATATATATATATATATATATATATATACAGACAAATATCTTGAGTGAAACCATATACAGATGGAGTGTTCGATAACGAAGTAGAGCAAAATATAAGAGAAGTGGGAGACAAAAACCCGGATTATTTCATAGAACTTTTTAATCACGACAAATTTGTTTCGTATGGCAAGTTAAGCTTCCCACACTCGTCATGGGGTTAATCATGGGGTTACGTTTGAATTTCGTACGTACGTTGGACTCACAGCAGGCAGATTCAAAACCAGGTTCAATAACCACCGTAGTTCATTCAAAGACACCAACAACAAACATGCAACAGAAATTAGCAAATACATCTGGTCTTTAAAAGAATCAAATGTCATATACTCAATCAAATGGAAAATCCTTAGGAAATGTAAGGCCTATTCTAACAAAACAAAACGTTGTAATCTTTGCCTCAACGAAAAATTTTTAATTATTTGCCACCCGGAATTGAGCTCACTCAACAAAAGAAATGAACTTATAACTACACGCAGACATAGAAAGATATCTCTATTAAGCAACCAATAACTCTACAGTAAACACTTGTAAACTGACAGCCATTAGTCTGGCGCTATATCTCATTCAAGTAACTAAGTCCTTTGGCATGTTACATACACGATTATCACCTGACGAGTGTGGCAAGTTTAGCTTGCCATACGAAACAAATTTGTCGTGATTAAAAAGTTCTATGAAGTAATTCAAGTTTTTGTCTCCCACTTCTCGTATATATAACTACAGACGGAACCGTTTCGGCCTATTGGGCCTCATCAATGTAGTGCTGATGAGCAGGATGGAGTAGCCTACATTATATAGGCAACTCAAATGTCTCACGCTTGTGGTACATCTAAGCCATGCCAG